>BMAC01001432.1:27684-39796 GCA_014905375.1 Phtheirospermum japonicum
TTAGTGTGTAGACACACACACACATACATATATATATATATATATTACACGAGATTTATAAAAAACTAAATATAAAATATATTTATAAAAATTATAAAGTTATAAATTTAAAATAAAAAATTGAAAGGATGAGTATCTCAACCCGTGTCGTGTTCAACTTATTAATTATTATAATTATTAACTAATATTATATTTTAATATTAAGACTACATTCATTAATAATATATTTGCATTCTTATAAAAACTTAAAAGATGTCACATTTTCATCCCATCTCTAATTTATATTAATTAATTATTATTAAGTTATTTTATATTATTATGTTTAAACTAATTTTTTTAGTAATTATAGTTACATACTTTGAGAAATTCAAAAGGTGTCATACTCTCAAACCTTCTCGCGATGTGCCATTGTCTAATAAATATTAATTAATTATATTATATAATTTTATTTTCTTATATTTAGATTGAGTTCATTAATATTTAGTTACATACTCCAATTACTGCAAATATATCATAATTTACCTATACAGAATATTTAAAGTTCCAGAATTAAATTATTTCAACTTTTATTATAAATATAATTTATTAATTATTTTCATATAAAAGTTTTTTTAATTAAAATTATTTCATATGTAATTTGACTTTTAATTAAAATAATTAATCTATACTTTTTTCTACTAATTACATATGACTTATTTATATTTTTATATTAGGAGTATAAAAGAAAATTATTGAATTAGAGAAAAATAATAAAATAATACTATTAAGTTAGATTAAATATAATAAAAAAATATTAAATTAGGCAAGATATAGTAAAAGGAAAATATTAAATTAATGACACATAAGCAAACGAAAAATCAAGATTTTTTTATTATCCAAGAAAAATATACGAATCAAACATATAAATTAAGAGGATTTTGCATTAATATATACTTTTTTAACATCCTTGTATTACACAGAACTTATCAAAAGATAAATATAAAAAATATTTGTGATAATTATTGAATTCTAAATCTAAAATAAAATATTTAAAATAATTATTCCCAACCTTACCTTGTACATGTCTAATATATTTATTAATTATTATAAATATTAAATAATTTTTTATTTGATGTTTAAATTAAATTTATTAAATCTTAGTTATATACTTACAAAAATTCAAAAGGCGTCACATTCTAAACTCGTGTATAATATCTATTTTATTAATAATAATAATTATTAAATCGTTTTATATATTAATGATTAGAATAAATTCGTTAATAATTATTAATTACATACTTTGAGATATTCAAAAGATATCATACTCTCAACCCGTGTCGCATTGTACCGGTGTCTAATCAATATTTATTAATTATTAGTATATAATTTAATATTTTTATTTTTAGATTGAATACATTACTAATAATTAGTTACATACTTAGATTATTGTATATAACTTATATTTTACCTTGGGAAAAGAAAATCTTTGCCATCTGTACTTGTCGCGTTTTTATGGTTTGCCACCTAATTTTTTTTTGTTGTTATTAACAACCCAAAGTATGCGGGTTTTGCTCTTTCCAACCTTCAGTTTATTCTTCATTCAAAAAATGGTCAGATTGAGGCACGTAAACCTTATGCCTCATTCTATAAAAATGAAAACATTGCCCAACATAATAATTGGTGATGAGGCATGAGGTTTACGTGCTTCGATCCGACCATTTTTTGAATGAAAAATAACCTCAAGGTTGCAAAGAGAAAAACCCACATACTTTAGGTTGTTAATAACAAAAAAAAAAAAAAAAAAAAAACATTAAGTGGCAAACCATAAAAACACGACAAGTACAGGTGGCAAAAAGTTTTTTTTTCCCTTTTACCTACATAGAATATTTGAAACTCCAAAAATAAAATTATTTTAAATTATATTATCAATAAAACTTATTTAATTATTTTCATAATAATGTTTTTTAAATTAAAATGATTTCATATGTAATTTTTCTTTAATTAATTTAATTTAGATCTTATCTACTAATTATATATGATTTATTTTTATTTTTATATTACGAGAATCAAATGAAAGTATTGAATAAGAAAAAATATAATAAAAAGAATTAGGTAAGATACAATAAAAAGAAAAGTATTAAGTTAGGTAAATATTAGGCTCGGATGACACATAAGCAAACGAAGCACCAAAATTCTTTATTTATCAAACGAAGCATATGAAGCAGACACATAGGTTAGCAGGATTTTGCATTAATATATAGGGGTGATATATATATATTGGTTGTTATAATTTATTATTGTTTGTGGTCATTTTAAATTACATTAGTGTATGTGGTAATTTCTAGATTACTGGATATGCTAATTTCTATTTTTCTTTATGAAAAAACTGTAAAAATCAAAATTCTGATTGACGATATAATGGAGCAAACAAATCTGATTGGCCTGAATGTGCAGGTAGATTTGAAATTTTTAAAAAAAAAACTTAATGGTAGTATTTTTAGGTTAAAAGGAGGTTGAAGATGGCCAAAATCGACGCTGAAAGTTTTTGATCTTCTGTGTAAAAAAATTGTAAAAAATTAAAATTTTGACTGGCGATTCAACGTCAAACGAATTTCGATTAACCTGAAAATTTTAACTAGGCTCTAAATGATACCAGAGACTCATAGTAAAATGTTTAGATTAAATGAATATCGGAGATGGCCGGAATTAACGCTGAAAGTTTCTGATTTTTTATGTGAAAAAACTGTTAAAATCAAAACTTTGACAGGCAACAACAAGACAAATGGACTTTAATTGGCCTAAGACTTCACAGGTAGACTTAAAATGATATCTAAAGTCCATGGTAAAGATTTTAGGTTAAACATAACGTCGGAGATGGCCGGAATCGGCACCAAATTTTTTGATTTTCTGTGTGAAGAAACTATAAAAATTGAAACATTGACTAGCGATTCAACTAAGAAAACTGACTTCAATTGACCTGAGATTTTGCAGGTAGACTCGAGATGATGACAAAATTAATGGTGAACTTTTCAGATTAAACAAACATTAGAGATAGTTTGAATCGACGTCAAAAGTTTGTGGGGAGAGAGAGAAGGGCACGTGTGGTTATGGGGGAGAGGGTGAGATGATTTTATATGTTTTTGATAGATTGATCCAAATTTTAATTAGTGGGAAAAAAAAAAGAGATAAAAGACTTGATATGAAAAAATGTCTTATGTTTATATTTATTGGTTAAACCCCCAATAATTAATCTCTAAATCTAAAGATAAAACTAACTAACCGGTGTCTAAATTTACTCTCGAATGTAATATCTTTGTAAGTTGCTCTCTTACTCTTGCACTCTACTTGAATGATGCACTTAATCAAGAAGAATAGAGAAAATAATGTTACGGTCTATACATAACTCCAACTTATTTTTACTGGTTTTCTTACCTTGTAATTGTAGCACTCATTCCAAATGTGTGAAGTTGTGACATAATCGAATGTCTGAGATAAAGATTTTCCTATCCCAGGCCACATTATTAGTTTGGCTGATGCGAGGGAAAAAATAAACACAAGTCGAACTGAAACCAAATCGCAAATAGGTCAGATCATAAATGGGTTGAGCTAAGGCCTAATCGGAGATAGGCTGTGTTGAGTCGAAACCGGAAATAGGAAGTTTTGAGGCTAAATCGTAAATAAATTGAACTGAATTACCAATCAGCTTGGAGTTGAATCCTAAATATATATATAGGCCATTTCAAGGATGAAAACTAAGAGGAAATGCAGTTAATGATGTGCATACACATAAGGGTAAATAAATTCTAAACACTCGAAGCTGGAGGTTTAAACTAAACTTACAAAAAATTAAAAGAAATGTTAAAAGGGATTGAAAAAGGCCAACCAAATTACACGAGTACTTTTCACAAAAGGTTTCAAATTAATTAGCGAGAAAGTGTCTAGAACGTTTGGCTCATCTCCATAATTTATGTAGCCATTTGGTAATCAATAATTGCGTGATAAACTAATTAGTGCCAACCGGATTTATTCTAGCCCCCAATTCAATTTGATAAATAGTATTTTCTCTCAATCTCAATTGTTATTTAAGAATAATTTAATGATGGTCAACTCAAACCTGAATTATCAATTAAACCAATTCGGGCATATTAATTAACTAGTTTAAATATCATAATTTTTTATTTGTGAAACGAACCATACAAAACATACACAAGATTTTGCATTAATATATATGGGTGATTTGAAACACAAAAAATAAAATTATTTTAAATTGTGTTATCAATAAAATTTATTTAAATTAGTTTAATAATAATTTTTTCTAATTAAAATTATTTCATATGTAGTTTGTCTTTTAATTAAAATAACTAATTTAGATCTTATCTACTAATTATTATATTTTTATATTAAGAGAATCAAAAAAAAGTATTGAATAATGAAAAATATAATAAAATAATTAAATTAGGTAAGATAAAATAAAAAAGAAAAGTATTAAATTATGTAAATATTAGGTTCGGAAGACACATGATCAAACGAAACACCAGAATTTTTTATTTATCACACGAAGCATACGAATCAAATACATAGATTAATAGAATTTTACATTAATATATAAAGGTGATAAACTTATGTACTATTAATTTTAAAACTTTATGTCCTAGGGTGTTTCTCATCATACCTGATCTCTTATTAATCAGACGCAATTCTTTTTCTATTTTAGAATTGGTTTCGCGATTTGACACACCGTCGTCACTTTCCAAACACTATAAATGCTCGTGCAATGGAGGGAAAATTTCATTTTTGGTACATTATGTTGGCCAATTTTCAGAAAAGATACGTGATGTTGGCCAACATCAAACTACGTTTATTAAGTTTACAAATTCATCAAATATGTTACAAAAAAAGCCCGTTCGGACTTTGATGCTTACGTGGCAATCAATTCCTATCATTTTTTATTTAAATTAAAACGAAAAATTAGTAAAACTTATCCATCAAACAATATTGTTGGCCAGCATCAAAGTTCGATCAGACTTTTTTTATATCATATTTGATGAATTTGTCAACTTAATAGACGTAGTTTGATACTGGCCAACATCACGTACTTTTTTTGGAAAATGTTCAATATGATATACCAAAAATAAAATTTTTTCTATAATGGATCACAATCTCGAGATGATGTCTATCTCTCATCGGCAAACTTCTGGCCCCGAGAATTATGGGACTTGATCAGATTGGTGCGCGACAAAAAAAGAGGTCTACCAGGTAGTATGTCATGGCTTATGGATAAATATTTCCTTTTATTACTAAAAACAACGAATCTGAATCTCCAATTATGCCCTTTTTGGCTTCAACTCCATGGCCTTCTCGAACTCATGAGTGACATTGAGTGTGATCTCTCAGGCTCTGTTATTGGGAGATTTCTCAGAATTAAAGTCACTGGACGTTAAAAAGCCCTTCGCATGCAGATTATCATGGCCAGCAACATATGATAATCCTAAATTATGAACTTGCCCGAATTTTGTTTCCATTGTGGTCGTATATGCCATATTTTAAAAGATTGGGATGCTTATGCGCTTGTCTCTAAGTCGAATTTTGTCTCACTTGCTTACGGTAATTGGATAAGAGCCTTGAATGGTTAACCCATTTGCTTCCATTCGCAAACCCCCCGCTTATCCTAATTCGCCCCACGTCACCGAACCACATGCTGACTCTACACCACCAACTCCCACTCCTAGTAGAGCACAATCACACAATAATCCCATGCACTCAAATGATAATAGGAATTTCCTTTTTGTTGGTCATTATATTTATACTGCTGCTCCACCTCAAAATTCTGAATTAAATTCCCCAAACCCCTCACATCCCTCATCCCATGTTAATTATCCCGCCTACAGAAATCAAAACACGACCTCAATCAACACCCAAACCTTCCATTACACGCACTCTTGCCTCAGCTCATCCTCAGACATCAAACATATCCCCACAAATAGCCAACTTACCAAGCTCTGCACCATCACAATACAGATTAAATCCCATTTCAGCCTCTACAGCCCAGCATGTCTTTAATGAAACAACCATCCCTCCGCGTACTCACACCCCCTCCATCTCCCATAACAGTCCAAGACAATGCATCTCCACCTCAGGCCCTCAGCCCTTTCCTTGTCCAATTCCCATGCAACTCGACAATCCGGCCAAGCGTCTAACCCGCCATTTCATGCAACTCAAAAAGAGGGTCGAAATCAACCCACCTAATGATCAAGAAAAACATTCTGCTGGTGCAAAATCAAAGCTTCTAATTTCTGACCGGTGATCTAGCGGAGGTTGGCATGTCGGCCTAGCCCGCCACCAACCATGAAGACCTTTAGCTGGAAGTATCAAGGGCTTAGGAACCCTCGAACAGTTCAGGAACTTTGCGCTTTTATCCGCTCAAAGTCTTCCGACTTGGTTTTCCTCTGTGAAACCAAGTGCTCTACCTCTGAAATTGATAAAATTAAACAAAAGATTAGGTTCTTTGGCGTTTCAGTTCCCTCCCCGGTCGATTTGGTCTATCGGGGAGCTTAAAACTTCTATTGAATAAAAACTTTGATGTTTCGCTATGTTCATACAGTGATAGATTCATTGATCAATATTGCAGAAAAGCTGATTAGTGACGCTTCAAAACAGTCATTGGTGGCGCTTTTGGACCGCCACTAATTCGGGCAACACTTAAAGCCAAACCAATAGGTGTGGCAGTTCAAACAGCCATTAAAAATAAAGGCGGGTGACGCTTGTTAGCTTTAAAGCGCCACCAAAAATGGTAAAGCTCGGTTGAAGCACCACTAAAAATTGAAGCGGGTGACGTTTATTACATGGAAGCACCACCAATAACAGAAATCGAGTGACACTTATACCTTGGAATCGCCACCAATAACAATATTCGGGTGGCGCTTATTTCTTTGGAAGCACCACCAATAACAATATTTGGGACACTTATTACTTGGAAGTGCAACCAAAAACAATATCCGGGTGGCGCTTATTAAATTGGAAGTGCCACCAAAAATCCACATTTTTTTTTGCCAATTTATGGAACCTCATTTGCTATTAATAAATTTCACCTCAAATCATAATATCCCAACATACACATGCCAACTAATGTCAACTAAACAAAATATAAATAATTTCATCAAAAAAATTCAAACAAAATAGAAATCATTACTTAATCATGACAAACTTAAATTTAAAATCAATCAATGGCAAATGTTAACAAAAGCATCCATTATACTTAAAAAATAGTTGTATCGTTAAACAGCTGATTCTTCTTGTACGATTATAGGCCTCACTTCGTTCGCTAGATCAGTATGCTTGTCTTCACATCGTAAACATGAAAAGAAAAAGTAAGAAAAGGAAAAAGGAGAATGATGAAATAAAGGTAAATAGAAGAATGAATATGAACAATCAAATCATGCTGAGATTATTCCACTCCATGAAACTATTTGAATACAATGCCGCGTGTATTGCTCAAGTCAAGGAAGGATATATTAAAAAGCAATAGAACGAAACATATCCCCCCCCTAAAAAAATAAAAAAAATTATTCTCGTATACTCAAGAGCTTGAAAAGGCCAAGGAAGATAATATTCAATATGTGCGATCAAATGATAATTTGGCATACTTATTTACAAAGGCACTTCCCGCTACAATCTTCAGGAAACATGTTAACAATACTGGGATGCGGCATCTATGAAATATATGCAAAAAATTGATCTTGTATACTTGAGGGGGAGCTTACATGGTTGTACTCTTTTTCCCTTATCACGGTATTGTCCCCTGAAATTTTTCTGATAAGGTTTTTAATGAGGTTACCTAAACATATAAGTTAGGGATAAGTTGTGTACTCTTTTTTCCTTTTGTCTGATTTTTTCCCATTAGGATTTTTCGATTTAAGATTTTTAACGAGGTAAAATTACCCAATTTCGGACAATGCTATGTCCAATGGGGGAATGTTATGAATTTGTGGATTGTAGCACATATCCACAAGTCAATGTGCAAATAGTATTCTAGATGGAAATTAAATAATTTGTAATGAATATTGTAACAATTTTGCCTATAAAATGGGGCCTTGTAGTGTATTGTATATTGTATGAAAATAATTACAATACAAAAATCATGCTCCATCGTCTCAACCTTCGAATTATGTTATTTAATGTCTAATTTATAACAAAAGGAAAATTCCTCCAAGTATTGGCATGGTCATTTACTAAAATCCACCAAAAACGTCAAAACCCTCCTCGCCACGGCCCACCATCACCATTGCTTCCATAATTATGTGAACAACCTGAAATTCATTTGTGAAGATTAATAAAAAATGAGCTTGAAAAGATCCACCATACACCCCAAATCAAACTGCTCCTTCAAGATTATCATTGTCTGTTTCCTTTTCCCCTCCGTCTTCTCTCTCATCGCACCTGACCATGGTCGAATTGAAGCAACGGATACTCACCTAACTATCCAAGTTCTCCGACCGCGATACCCACTAGATCGCCATCGAGGACCTTGAGAAGATCATCACATCCCTCTCCAATAACGATATTTCGATGATTCTCAACTGTCTGTACGACGTCGCCAACGACCCCAAGCCCGCTGTGAAGGAGGGCGCCCCCCCTTTTAGCCGCCCTCTGCAAAAAGAAAATATGAAAGTGACATGAAAGGAAAAGCTCAAGCCTTTAAACACAATAGACAAGATAAATTTGAAATCCATTTATTAGCTTCCTTCTTGGATACAAGCAGGTTTTCTACATACATAAAATAATACAAGAAGCTTGCTATAAATAAACCTAAGCTAGGGTTTCAGCTGGAGCATGCCAGTTGTCATTCTTGATCACAGCCGTCCAAAGCATAACACATGTTACCTTGATCCTTCAATCCATTTAGGATGTGTTGTAGTTTAGTGCAGCTGTCCCTTTCCTTTGCCTTTAGACCGTTGTCACCCTTTGGCTTGTAGTGAAGACTGTCCACGCGCTCAATGGCTGTTGTTGGCTTCACATGCTGCTTAGGTGCACCTCCTTGTCTCACATGTAGCTCATGCAGCTCAGGTGCACCAGTTTGTTTCACATTCCCCCACAATTCGATTGTGCTCCTACTTGTTATGTTCGGTTTATTTCTGAGCCTCGAGAAGAATTGCAATGACAATGGTTTGGTTAAAACATCTGCAACTTTTTCAAAAGCAGGAACACGCTGAACCTTTAATTTTCCTACAACAACCCTTTCTCTCACAAAGTGGTAATCAAGTGCCACATACTTTGTTCTTGCATACAGAATGGGATTAGAAGCCAAAGAAATGACACTCATATTATCTACCCAAATCAAAGGTACCTTAGGAGGAGACAGTCCTATTTCTGCAAGTAATGAATTGATCTAAGTGATTTCACATGCTGCTTTAGCCAAGCTTTTGTACTTTGCCTCTGTGCTAGACCTTGAAATCGAAGGTTGTTTTCTTGAACACCATGAAACCAAGCTATTCCCATAATACACACAATAACCTGTTTTGGACCTTCTTTCATCCAGGTCAGCTCCCCAATCAGAATCAGAGAATCCACTTAGATTGAGGTGTGATGATTTTCTGATATACAAACCATAATTCTTTGTCCCAGCCAAGTACCTCAAGATTCTCTTCACAGCCTTCCAATGTGTATCTAAAGAAGCTGACATGTATTGACAAACTTTGTTAACACTATAGCTCAGTTTAGGTCTAGTTAAGGTTACATATTGCAAAGCTCCAACAATGCTCCTGTATCTTGTTCCATCTATTAAAGGCGTTCCTTGAACTTGGACAGTTGCGATGAAGACACCATATGAGTAGGAGTAGGTCTAGCTAATTCCATTCTGCATTTTTCAATAAGCTCTTTGATGTATTTCTCTTGGCACAAGTGTATTCCTTCACCTGTTCTAATGATCTCAATTCCAAGAAAATGACTCATCTTTCCAAGATTCTTAATGGAGAAATTTTGCCCAAAAACCTTGACAAACTGATCAGTCAATCTTGTATTGGATCTCGTGACTAAGATACCATCCACATAAATCAACACAAAAAGACAACCCTTTCCTTTAATTCTATAGAACAAAGAGCAACCTGCCTTGGAATCTCTAAATCCCATTTTGATCAACACAAGCTTGACTTTACTGAACCATGCCCTTGAGGCTTGCTTTAATCCATATAAGGCCTTGGATAGCTTGCATACCACTTGATTGTTTCCCTTCACTCAAATCTCCATTTAAGAAAGCATTGCTTACATCCAACTGTCTAACTTTCCAGGAATAGTGAACAGCCAAGGATAGCATGATCCTTATGGTGTTGTGATTCACCACAGGACTGAAAGTCTCTGAAAAATCAAATCCAAGCATCTGAGAATACCCCTGAGCCACTAATATTGCCTTATACTTTGAAACCTTACCATTAGCATCCCTTCTTGTTATTTGGTAGGTCAACCAATTTCCAAGTTTTGTTCCTTGTTAGAGCATCTATCTATTGCATTGCTGCTCTCCATTTTGAGGAACCCAGAGCTTCATTGAGAGAACAAGGTTCAGTTTCTTTCATCACTGAGACATTATACACTTTAGGTTTGTGAATCCCCATCTTTGATCTGGTAATCGTGGGATGACCTTGAGGGGCATGAAACACAGAACTCCTTGAGTTGTCATCAACAGGGGGAAGTTGAACTACAAGTGGTATGGCTGGAATGTTATTTTCAGAGTTAGAAGAATCATTACTGAAGAATGAGGTGATGTCTGATGCAGATGAGTGGTGATCATGCTTATTAACTGAATTGTGATTGGGAGGACTACTTTGAGCAGTGGTTTTACTCACTCCTGGATCAACCTTTGACTTTTCAAGAACATCTGTTGTGGGAATAATAGGAACAACCAAAGGATCATTAGGATATACAAATTTCTGTATGTTCATCTTTTCCTTGTAAGGAAACCTTCCTTCATCAAATACCACATGCCTAATGATTATAATCCTCCTGTCTGGCAGCAGTACCTTGTACCCCTTGTATTGATTACTATATCCAAGAAAAACTCCAGTGCATGATTTGTATTCCATTTTATGCTTATTATAAGGCCTGAGATGAGGGTAGCACGAACATCCAAAAACCCTTAATCTGCTGTAATCAGGCTTGTGACCATAGAGCACCTCAAGTGGACTTTTAAACTGAAGGGGCTTCACTACAAAAAAATTCGGCAGTCCTGGCGGATTTACTGGCGGCCAAAAAGCCACCAGCATTTTTGACGGTCTTTCTGGCGGCCGACTTTGCTGGCGGCTATGCTGACGGCTTAGGCCGTCAGCATTATAGGCCGCCGGTAACCCGCTAGGAAAAAAGCGGGAGCTTATCCCGTTTAATTATAATGACGGCCATACCCGTCAGTATATAAAATTGGCATCGCTGACGGGTTTGGCCGTCAGGATCCTGACGGTCGAGGCCGCCAGGATATAATTTTTAATTAAAAAAAAGAAATTCGCTACTCCTGAAGGTCATGACCGTCAGGATACTATTTTTAATAAAAAAAATAAGTCCGCTAGTCCTGACGGCCATTGGCCGTCAGGAATTTAACCTAAAATCTGCGTCTTCCTTCCCTCCGCGTCAGTCTGTCCAGAGAGAAGAGAAAGAGCGGCCAAAAAATTGCGCCCCCCGCCACCGCCGTCCACACCGCCGCAGCCCACAGCCCGACCGCCGCCCACAGCCCACCGCAGCCCGACCGCCGGCCTCCGGTTGAAGCCCAGCCCAAGGCGGCCGCTCCAAGGTCCACCACCGCCTGCCTCCACTTCCGGCGCCGATCCAAGGTCCACCACCACCTCCACTTTCGATTTTCATTTTTTATTTTAGATTATTTTTATGTATATTTGTATTTGTTTGTATATTTTTTATATGTTTGTTGTTTAGTAATTGTTATATAATTGATTTTAAAGGTTAGAGTTTAGTGTTTGTTTAAGGATTAGGGTTGAAAATTGGGTTCATTAGAAATTAATTACAAAGTTAGGGTTAAAGTATGAGTTTATTATAATTAATTATATAATTATGATTCAATTAGCCATAATTACCTAATTAGGATTTACTTAGTGTATAATTTATAATATTCTTCAATTATAATTTAATTGAGGTTTAA
>BMAC01001432.1:44381-76991 GCA_014905375.1 Phtheirospermum japonicum
AGCACTTCTTCCACCTCCACCGCCGATGTTCATAGGCTCCAGACTCAGGTGCAGTCCCAGCAGGAGCAGCTTCAGCGGATCCGCGACGAGCAGGCGCTGGAGATTCAGCGGATCCGTGAGGAGGCAGGAGCGTTCCCAGTTGAGACTCCAACAGCAGATTGAAGAAGCTGTTGCTCGGGCCATGAGTCGTCGGCCTTCCCGTAGTCCAGATGGTGGAGATTTAGATGGATAGTTATATTTTTATACATCCGATTGATTAAACGATTTTTTGTTATTGAAATGATTTGTTTTCATTTTTTTATTAGTGGATTATTTATTTTGAATTATTAATTAATTAATTTTATTTAATTATTTGTCTATTATTTTAATTTGATTATTAATTAATTAAATTTTATTTAAAATTTGTTTATTATTAATTTTAATTTAATTAAAATTAATTACTGGTAAATCCTGGCGGTCAATTTCGCCAGTAAATACTGGCGGCCCAAACCGCCAGTAAATACTGGCGGGTTACCCGACAGTATTACTGGCGGAGTTACCCGCCAGTAAATACTAGCGGGCATTTCCTGGCGGCACAAGCCGTCAATGAAACCGCCGGCATTCCTGGCGGGTTACAATTTCCGTCAGGATGCTACAATCCTGACCGCAAATATACTGGCGGCCATAATGCGTCAGGAGGCCGTCAGTATTTGATATACTGACAGAATCCTGACGGATTTGGCCGTCAGGATTGCCGGATTTTTTTGTAGTGCTTGCTAGGGACTCTATTTAACAGGTAAGTGGCTGTGACAAAAGCATCTCCCCAAAAACTCAGTGGCAAATTTGATTCGGATAGTAAGGACAATCCCATGTTCACAATATCCTTGTGCCTCCTTTCTGCAAGTCCATTTTGCTGGGATGTATAGGCACAGGACATTATGTGTTCTATGACATTATCTTGAAAGAACTTGCTGAGTCCAATGTACTCTCCTCCACCATTACTTTGTACCATGTTTACCTTTTTACCAAATTGATTTGCTGCTAATGCCTTAAAACTGGTAAATACAGTGTAGACCTGAGATTTAGTTTTTAACAAATAAGTCCATGTGAACCTGGAATGATGATCAATAAAGCTCACATAAAAGCTACAACCATTAGCAGTTTTACAATGGCATGGACCCCACAAGTCAATATGAATAAGATCAAAAAAAGCATCATAAACAGAATCTGAATTATTAAAAGGTAATTGATGACTTCTAGCAACTGCACAAGATTGACACAAACTGGAATCTTTATTGATATGGAAAGGGATATTACAATGCTTAAGAGCTCTCTCAACATTATCTAGGTTTGTGTGTCAAAGTCTTTGATGCCAGAGATCGAGACTGGAGCACTTGTTTATTTTGACAGAAAGTGAAAAGGGTTGAGAAATAAGACTAGTAGAATCTTTATTGTCAATCTTGTAACTTTGTAGGTTGAACTGGTACAATCCTTCTTTAAGGATGCCCTTGAGCATAATTTTTTGAGTTTCTAGATCCTTGACAAGACAAAAAGAGGGATGGAATCAAAATAACACTCTATTGTCTCTAGCAAATTGTGAAACAGATAAAAGGTTTCTAGTAATGTTGGGAACATGAAGAAGATTTTTCAAAATGGAAGTTTTGGAATTAATGGACTTATAAGAGTTTCTAAGAAAGGAGTTACCATAGTGAGCAATATTAGCTCCTTCACCATTTCCCATCTGCAGCTTACTGTTCCCATGGTATTCTGAGGCTATGTTAAGATTTTCAAGCTCATTTTTCACATGATTTAAGGCTCCTGAATCAGGGAACCAACTCATTTCTGATCCAACATCTGAGTAGCTATTCTGTCCTGGCATTTGAACAAAACTGAGGCTAGGGTTCTTCTTTGCAGTGCACTGACCACCTTGAGAGGGAGAAGAACCATTGTTGCTTTGATTATCATACCTATACCAACATTTATCAGCTGCGTGGCTAGCTCCTTGACATATTTGGCATAAAGGCTTGTTGCCTTGGTTCCTTCCTCTCCCTCTTCCTCTGAAGCCATTTCTACCTCTTGCTGATTGGTTGTTGTGCCTTCCTCCTCTTCCTTGGCTGAAACTTGGATCAAAACCTCTATTACTCTGAGTCACAATGTTAGCAAAGTGATGGGATCCCTCTGAATTAACAACAGATCCTTGATTCATCTCCAACCTAAATTCATATGTGAGCAGCAATGAATGGACCTCAGACAGTGTGTGGGGAGGATATCTTGATGTGACATTGACCACAACCGAAACATATTCTGATCCCAGACCTGTGAGTATGTGAAGGAGCTGGTTTTGTTCAGAAACGTTTTCACCAACAACATCAAGTAGATCACAGCAACCTTTCACCTTGTTTATGTATTCTCTCATGGATAATGTGCCTTTCTTCAAGGTATGCAGCTTCAGTTTATATTGCATAATCTTGGAAGACGATTGGCTTGCAAAGTTTGCTTCTAAGGCCTCCCAGATCTCTTTTGCAGTGTTCAATTCAACCATTAGGATCATTATTCCTTCAGACAGTGAGGATAAAAGCCAAGAAGTCGGAAGTGTATCCTGCCTCATCCGATGGAGATATTCACGGTTTAGCATCGTTTGGCCTGTTTGTTCATCAATAACAAATTTTTCTGGAGCTACTGTTGTTCCATTGATGAATCCTTCAACACCATATCCTCTTATGGCTGTAATGACTTGTTGTTTCCCAATAAGATAATTAGATTCATCAAGCTTGGTGGAAATAAGCTGGCTGTTTGGTTGGATGAGGGATGTTTGATTGTTTGTGACATTGTTGTGTGTGTTGGAGGTTACTGTTTTAGACATGGTGATAAAAAGGAACGAAGACTAATATATATATAGAGTCATATGGCTCTGGTACCATGAAAAGAAAACATGAAAGTGACATGAAAGGAAAAGCTCAAGCCTTTAAACAAAATAGACAAGATAAATTTGAAATCGATTTATTAGCTTCCTTCTTGGATACAAGAATACATAAAAAAAATACAAGCAGCTTGCTATAAATAAACCTAAGCTAGGGTTTCAGCTGCAGCATGCCAGTTTTCATTCTTGATCACAGTCGTCCAAAGCATAACACATGTTACCTTGATCCTTCAACCCATTTAGACTGTGTTGTAGTTTAGTGCAGCTGTCCATTTCCTTTGCCTTTAGACCGTTGTCACCCTTTGGCTAGTAGTGAAGACCGTCCACGCGCTCAATGGCTGTTGTTGGCTTCACATGCTGCTCAGGTGCACCTCCTTGTCTCACATGCAGCTTAGGTGCACCAGTTTTTTTCACACTCTGCACCACCCACACTGACTCCGTCGACTCGAATCTTACCAAAATAATCACCCACACAATTAGGCGGCTGAAGGACTCCAATTCGCAGATTTGGGAGGCGCCCCACAACACAGTCGGGCAGTATCTGAAGGGCGGTGTTGGTGGCATGTTCTTGTTTGTGAAGCTACTGTGCGAGGTTATGAACGAGAACAACAAGGCCGTGCAGGAAGGCGCGGCGCTATGCTTGGCGAAGATGGTGGATTGCATCTCGGACCTGCCTCTGAATAATTTCTTAAGTCTCTTTACTGGGGTTTGTAAGTATTTGAATAATCTGAGTTTCATGGCGAAGGCTTTGTTGCTACATGATGTGTCGAGCTTGTCACATGTTTATTCTCATTGCCTTTTTTTATTTGTTTCTTTTATGCTTTAGCGCCACAAAATTTGGAACCATTGCTTCAGAGTATTCATGAGTGTCTTATCTTGGCAGCCGGGATTGGGAGACACGTAAAGCTACAGCTGAAACAATAATTGTTTTATCCTCGAAGGACAATATAACTGCTTAAATAGTTGCTTCTATTTTGAATGTGTTTGGGGCTTCTCGATTCGACAAGGTGTGTATCAAAATAATATCCTGTTGAATACCTCTTAACATGTTTTTCTGGAAATATAATTAATTTTGTTGTTACACATAATCTGATTTGGTCCGTAAATGTCCTTCATGTATTTAGTTGCTTGTTTTGAATGCTTGTGTGAGTCTGAGGTTCACCTCTTAATAAATTAGGATGAAAATGAAAAATTAACATATTGGGTTTTGAGAGTTGAAAAAAATCCTTAAGTTAGTATATATATGTTGTTCACTTGTTATGCTGGACCTATATCACTACTTGATGACTATGAGTTAATATCTTAAGAAATCTAAACAAATTGGGTCTACGTTCTGGCTTGATTACATGCTTCTAAATGACTAACAATGTTCTTTATGTTCATCTGAATCACCTTCGCATTGAAGTTCACTATAGTTTTTTTTGACAGCTTCTCTCTGTTATATTTTATTGTATTTTGATTGTTTCGTGTATATTTTTAAAGAGTATATTGTGATGTTTTTTACCAATAGTACACAAGAAGCTTTTGGAATTGAAATACAAATTTGATCTAGAGTTAGTAGTTTCAAGAAGAATCATCAAAATATATAATTAGCACCAAGAATTCAAGTAAATAGATATGCCCCTAGTTTTAGTGCTATCATTATTTTATGAAATGGGAGTATTCAACATTTTAGTTGTTGCCTAGTGATTTTTTCATCATTGACTTTGAAAGAAGTGTTATCATTATTCTCTTGAAAAAAATAAATTTGTCCAACTCTCTATCGTCAATCAAAAGATATAGCTTAGATTGTTGAGTTTTGATAGAAAAAAATAAGTTTATTTATGATTTGGAGATATTTATGTACTATTATAACATGATTGATTTATTTGTATGTGTATTGACAATATGTCATGATTAGTACTTTAAAAGTCTTGTTTTTGTTATTTACAAATAGTTCATGATACTCTTGTAGTAATTAGAAAAGTCTCAAAGGCACAAGTATATTTATATACTAGATGATTATGTAGCAATGGTGTATTTGAATTTCCTCAATCAAGTAATTTATAATTTATCACTCTGGATATCTATATGTATGTTCTTGTCAGTGTGTGTGTTGGTGTAGGCTTTTAAATTAATTATGAAGACTGTTTGTATTTGTTAGGGCTTTTAAAGTTTCTCAGGCTCAATTAGGAACGATGGAAACCAAATATAAATCAAATAATATTACATGGAAGAAAAATCAAGGTAACTTACAGTGCTATATGTGTGACAAGTAATTGTACATACACTACAAGAATTGAGGTTAAGAGGGAGGACAAAAGTCCTCCCTATACAAGTTCTTTTCATTACTTTTGGTCTATTGGGAGGACATGTCGTCCCAAGGTTGTCGTCCCTATAGCCAGGAGGCTATAGTTATATAGGAAAGACAATTGTCGTCCCTAAAACCCATAAACTAATAGGCACGACTTGTCGTGCCAATATTTGCCCTCCCTATTGTGTTTCAAATATTGGAACGACATGTCCTCCCAATTCTGACGTTGCTAATGGTTTATACAAGGAAAAAGTCGTTGCAAATGGTACTTACACTACTACTGAAAATAGCTTTTACATCAGTTATTTTAAGCGTTTAACATCAGTTCTACAAGCGATGCATTATACTACATCGGTTCTCTAGAAACTGATGTAAAAACATGAAGATTCCAATGTAAACATAGGTAAATTCACATCAGTTATTTAAACAGCCGATGCAATATGTGAGTCAGCTTACATCGGTCAATTAAAAACCGATGTAAACTCAGTGTAATTTTTTTTTTGAATTTTGCCGTTTTAGGCGATTCACACCTGCAAATTTGTAACCGATTTATTTCACACAATCCATAACCCAACCAAACAAAAAGCGGACAACACCGAGCAATTCACCCAAAAACAAAAGCAAGAACATAATCCATTAATAATCCATCCAACCAAATTAGATCCCGACTCAACTATACAATGTAAAATTCATCAAAGCAAGCTATATAATTTGAAAAATGAAATACGTATGGACTGCACAAAGTAATAGTTTTAACCACATGAAAGTCACATCTTGAATCCAAAAGACAAAAACCAACCTAATTTATAAACATCCAAAATTCTTCAACACATACTTCTAATCATCCAAATTTCTTCAATATCATTTGAAAAGGGCATCAAGGGCTTTCCAGGTGCTGGAACACAGGAACTCATTAATATCTCCAAATGAAGATTTATATTCTAAGGCTATAACAAGAAATTTTACAAATATAAATAGTATATTTAACTATCAATACCAATAACCACCCAACGGCTGAAAATTAGCATTATCTTTGGCCTCCCACTAGCAACCTGTTGTGCTCGCCATTGCTGCAATAGTATGGAGGTTAGAGAAAAATTAACAGCATGAAAATAAAATTGGCAACATATCCAAACCTCTATTTCCCTTTATCGTTTCCTCTCGAAGATTTCGTAAGTATCAGGTTTTTCTTCCTCTTCGTGCAACTCCTCTGCCACTTTCCACTGATGAGAAGGAACAAACAACCTAATAATCAGAAAAAATGCGAAGTGGGAAAGTCAAAGTCATCTATCCAATCACACGAAAATGAATTTATGACAACCTTATCCTTCGGACTCAAGACTTTCTTGTTAGATCTCAATGTGGAGACCACTGCAACAGTTTGTTTCTTGCTACGCGGCACTGAGATGATTGGAAAAAGAAGAAATCAGATGCCTGTTGCAACCAGAAAATAGAAAAGGCACAATTCATATCAATAACTGCAGTCATTCAGATTCAGTTGTTTATCTTTGTGCAGGACATAGACAACAAGACATGGGTAGAAATAAGTTATTTATGCTGCAATGTTAAGATCAGCTTGAAGTCGTTCGGTATCATTGAATATTTGTAACATATAATATAATATTTTAGCACAATAATATTAAAAATCAAAACTCAAAGACGATGGCGATGGCGGAGGTTTCGAGCTATAACAATGGCGTTCATCTTACAAAAAACCAAAAACTAAACAAATAAATAAACAATAATAAAAACAAACTCCCCATAACAAATCAACAATATAAAAAAGAAACAAATGAGAATGAAGAAGGAAGCACTTACAGAGTGTTGGCTTGCTGAAACCTCTTTTTTTAATTCTCTTAATCACATTCAATTTTCATCTCCGAATTTAATCAACTGTTGTTGTCTGCCCAGTTGCTGATTTGGCCATAGAATGTAATAAAATAAAATAAAATAAATAAAATATATAAATGGTAGAGAAAGAAACAAAAATAAATGTTTTTGTATCACTCCCATATACATATTTCATAACTCAGTATAAATCCTACATTCCATTTTGCTAACCCTTCTTTATGTAATAGAATTGAGAAAAACTACAACTACAAACCAGGTAAATATTAATAATAGCCACACATTTGACATCTATCTTTTACCACCCATATTGAAGTCTAAACAAGTCCCATGAATCAACCCTTGTCAAACACAGGGTTACAGCATTGTAATGAAAATTGAAGACACTCATATTAAATGAAAAAGAAAAATGAATAAAGACGAAGAATATTAAAATTACAACATCATGTCATTTGTTTTCACTATAAAGAGAACGCACATAAATATTAAAATTACAACAGAACCTGACACAATAGCTTTGCACAAAGCTAATAAATAGCAAATAACAAAAAATGGAGACATGTTTTACCTGCAAAAGCTTTAACTAGTTAAGACACATTTAGGTTTGGTAGTAGATTGAACACGTCCTGCAGAAGTTAGGTAGCATAGCAATATGAGATGAAATTAATTTATGGTTAAGGGATAATTTATGGCAAGCTAATGATGAAATAATTTTTACAAATTAATGAAAATTATTACCTGGAGATGGTAGAGAATCTCATGGTTCAAGGGGAGCTTCCCATCAATAACGAGATTGGGATAACTTCGGATTTCTGTCAAACGTCCATCCAAACCCTTCAATGCAGCATGTTTTCCAGTCACCTGAACAGGAGAAAGATGTTATGTTCATTAGTTCCTCGACTATTCAACATAGCATCAGAATATCACAAGTACAAGGAGTATAATGGGGATAATATTTTTCTAATTTTTGATAGCCATCAGAGTAGACTAAAATGGGTGAAGATTGTAAAAACCTCTGTTGCAAGGGTGGTAATAGTTGTGTCTTTCACGTCTCTTAACAAGTGCTCCACTCCTACCATGTCAAGAAAAGGCTGGAATAATAAGCATTTTTAGATAGAACAGGATAAAATATCTAAGGAAACGTGAACCGGACAAACAAACAAAAACTAAAGGTGGAATAAAATGGCCAAATTTTATTTTAAGACAACCATAACAATTTCTTCAACTTCACGAGCAGCGATTTTTGAAGGAACATGCACGAACACTTTTTGGCTTTTCTGAGTGGCATTATGCAAGTTCATCCAAAATATTACAACATATCTTCTCACCAATCATCAGATGGTTTGTGCTAAGGACTAGAATTCATTGTTCAGAGTTCTATTAAGGGGTGAGTACAGAAAACAAATCCTTGATGTTTGACCTAATAACAAAAAAAACAAAACCCTAACGCTCCTAAAAACAAACACATCCATCTCGCGCTCCACTTCGGTATCCTCTTCTGCGCGATTTACATCTCCACGGGGAAATAAACTGTCAACGGCCAAAACCCTAACGCCCCTAGAATCACGACGGCATCGTTGAAAAATGGCATGAGCATCGAGATTATCATCGTGATGATCACGAAAATCATTCTCCACACGAGCCTAAAGGCATTGAGCTTGAACGGCTTGTACCCGGGGATTGGGACCGTAATTTCTTTCATGATTAATTTATTATCGGGAAAATAAGTCGTCGCCGTTTTCTCGACGAAGGCGAATAAGGGTTGGCAATAGACTTGGTAGGCGCCGATGAGGTGGATCACGATCGCTGCGTTTGCAATGTCGAGGAGCCAGTAAGGGTTGTAGAAGCCGAACCCAATGAGGAGGTTACCGGGGGATAAATCCCCGAAAGCCGCATACCCAAAACAGCCGCAGAGCATGTAGAAGATCGTGGTCACGGATACGCTTATGAAGGTGGCCCGTTTCATCGTCTTGTTTTCCGATGGAGGGGATTTTATTGTATCCTGCAACAAATTTACCCAAGAAAAAAAAGTGATTGTCGTTTCTTCTGGCTTAAAATAATACTTAGTTTCTAGATTTTTATTAGTCGAGGTGGAAATGGGCCGGTCCGGGCCTAAAAACCCGGACTATCATTCAAGAGGACCAAGCCCGGCCCACATATTGTATTTTGAATCGGGCTGTGGGCCTAATGGGCCGTGCTTATAATGTTCAACTACTTTTCGTTGGTACTACAATAAATCAGATTTATTACCTGGATTTCAATAAGGATGAGGGAGTAAGAATAAGCAAAACTATGGCTCCAAGAGCTTGAAAGCTTCTCCAAATCTTTTCCATTTCAGTGACTGTGCCGATGCTTATTGCGGTTAGACTTCCTTTGAATATTCCAGTTTCTGTAATTAAAAAAAGGAAATAAAATAATTCTTGTTAAAACAATTCAAAATAAAAAAATTAATTCTTAATTTAGAAAAATAAAAATAAATACCTGCAACTCTGGCAATACCAAGGCCTAGACCAATAGTGGAATAAGTAAAAGACATAATTGCAGCAACAATTGAAAGCCACCAAATCTGATCAAAATCCGGGATTTGTGAGAAAAGTATTTCAATAACACCAAATGCAATCATGTAAGGATTGCTTGAGACTCTGCATGGGCTGCTATCTCCTTTTGAGTGGAAACAATTTGACCTCTCAATTGCCCTGTTCCATCAATTTCTCACATCTCAATTTACTAAATTAAACTATTATAATATCATAAAATTTGGGATATTTTCCCAAGAGAATAAAAATATCATATTTGATCTCATTCTACATTTATCTGCTTCATAATAAAAAATAATTACAGTAATATTACACTCACCCATTAAATTTAAGATAAAATCAAATTTAAAATTTAATTAAATTTGTACCCACATCATACTTATAGACGAAGCAATGGTGTATCCAATAGCAACCCCAAAAAGATTCATGTACTGAATTGCCCCATAAATCTTAACCTTGAACCCACCCGAAATATCAAGAAAGCCAAAAGGGCCAAACTGAGATTTTAGAATTTATCACAAAAATTACACACAAGTCCAACAAACTTAAAAATATTACTAAAACGTACCCAGGTTGGCCCTAATAGCATCGATGTAAGTATAATTCCTCTTGCCATTATCAGGGTCACCGGGTATGAGTTGAAAACACACGAAGAGGGAAAAAACTCGACTCAATTGAACCCACGCTCTTTCGAACCAGTACCTGAGGGGCGGGTATGAGTTGAAAGCTGCTGCAATGGAATGGTGACGATGGCGGACTCGGAGTGGAGATGAGGTGTCAGTGGCGAATTTTGTGGTGGTGACGACAGTGTCGCGTTGTGGTGGTTTGGGCGGTGGGTGGTTTGTGAGCGGTGGTGGTTTCTGTCGCAAAGGATTAGGTTAGAGGGAAAATATTGAGATGGCCGCTTGAGCAAAATATTTTGGCGCTCAAGCAATATGTTTTGGCTCTTTTTGGTGAAAAAATAAAAAAGAGTTGGCGCTTTCGGTGAAAACAAAAAAATAGGGAAATATTTTTTATTTATTTATGTTATATTCATATTAATTTGGAATAATATTTGTAAAATAGTTTTTATTAATTCTTTATATAAATTTATTTTGGAGGTTGTTTCACCAAATTTATGATGTGACTGTATAAATTTATACCAACTTAAAGAATTATAATTTTTTTAATATTCATATAATTCTAGAAAAAGTTTATATACATATATATATATATATATATATATATATATATATATATATATTGGATAAATATCTCAATAGATAATTTTCATAAATGAATTACAGTCATTCGGTTAAATAAATCATATCTTCTAACAAAAAATATAAATAAATTCAATCAATTATAAAAAAAAATGATATAAATATATAAATAAAATAAATGAATCTTAAAAAACAAAAATAAAATCTTAAAAATTCACATAGTTTTTTTATATTATCTATCGTGAGTTTTTTAAGAAAAAAATATAGAAATAAAATGAATGAATCTTAAAAAATAAAAGTAAAATCATTAAATTTCTTTCAACCACTTGCATTAAAAATAAAATCATTAAATTTCTGTCATGCATCACATGTCGATGATCAGATTTAAACCACTTGCATCGAAATAGAACAATTGATAATTGATCAGTGTAGTGAAGTTCTATAATGTCTTTCAAAATGCCATAATACATTTCTCCTTCCATTCCAGGCACTGACACACCACTATTTTGCGTTCGTCGACGAATATCTCGATCATGAGTCGAGAAACGAACCCCATTCACTACACATCCAACATATAACTGGGCAAACTTATCACATCCACACGCCAATGCATACACTTCTTTAGATACTAATTGGGGGTTATAGTACACCTGAAGTTCATGAAATGAAAATACATTATATAGTAATAATATTATCATCAAATCTATTATTTTTACGTAATTGAGATTCATTTTATATACATTTGTTGGATTAGCACTTACCTTTCTGTAAAACCAACCTGCAAATTCTTGTCTGTGTTGAAGCTCCAAGTCACTAACACCATGCGCCATCAACTCCTGTTTGTTTTCTCTGCCGCGAAAATGAAAAATAAGCAACATGTTTTTGGTATAACTCGATTTAGCTGGATCAATATGTCTGTCGTTTTTTTTTACTGGAGGGCTCCGATATTCTGGTAAACCATTAAAATCACACGAACTTCTCCATCTGTGGTGTATAGGAAGAAACATTTTAGCACCAAAGTACATTACCTTTCCCAATACGCGCATCGATGTAGTTTCATCATTACATGTGGGACATGCCATATAACCTCGCCCGCTCCACCCTGACAGACTACTTCTTGCAAGAAAGTCATTAATAGTCCACATTAATGCTGCTCGCATGCGAAACAGACCACGGTTTTCGGTGACAGCATCAATTGTGTCCACACCGACTGACCACATAAATTTCAATTCATCCACAAGAGGTCGCATGAATATGTCGAAATCTTTTCCCGGGGATTTAGGTCCAGGTATCAATAATGTTAACATCAAATACTTTGATTTCATGATAAGCCATGGTGGAAGATTATAAACTGTCAATATTATTGGCCACATACTATACACCTGACTCATATCACCAAATGGGTTGACGCCATCAGCTGCAAGTCCAAGACGAACGTTGCGTCGCTCACTAGAAAACTCTGGATGTCTAGCATCAAATGCACGCCATGCTTTCCCATCCCTTGAATGTGTTATAACATCTGCACTTATATGATGCCCTGTAATATGCCAACGCATAAGATTCACGGTCTCTTCCATTGCAAATAACCTTTTCAATCTTGGGATGATTGGAAAATATCGCATAACCTTATGTGGAATTTTGATCTTCGAGCCTTTTCTACTATTTTCTCACCAACGTGATTCTCTACAAACTGGACATGTTTCTCTATCGGCATACTCTTTATAAAAAAGTGCACAATCATACTTACAAACATGTATGTTCTCATGGCCGAGACCGAAACTTGCAAGCAACTTCTTAGCCTCATAATGTGAGTTGACAATATTCATCGATGGGAATGCAAGTTTCAACAACTTAATCAACTCGTCAAATGATCTATTTGTCCACTTATTACTCACCTTGATATTCATCAACTTTACTAGAAAATCCATTGAAGAGAATGATGAAATCCCTTGATATAATTTAGTGTTCATAGCTTCGTACACGTTACGATACTTCTCATCAGGGCCATCCGATCCGTACTCATCATCTTGGTCCAAGTCTGCCATAACATTTGTCATGTCATCCATCATTTCAAAGTCAACGTCTGACGGACCAGGTTGGTGTGACGGACCAGGTTGGTGTTCCGGTGAGCAATTGCCAAGGTGAATCCAAGTATCATATGATGCATCAAACCCAAACCTCTGAATATGAATTTGAACAGCTTCTAACTTATGAGACTCCATATTTAAACATTTGTTGCACGGGCAAGCCTTTCTTATTCACAAGAGGCCTACATTTGTTAATAAATTCTCTCACTCCACGCTTGAACTCTGTGGACATCTTATTCGTAATATGCATCCATGTCTTGTCCATCACTATATTTGATATCCTGAAAAAGAAAAGAACCAAAAGTTATTAGGTAATTTATTTGCTCCTCCATTTTACTGTATTCACAAAAATTACTACAATCATTTTGATTTACCATTTTTTAATACGGAAATATATATTAGTGGCATGAATGAAGTAGGTAAATAAATTTTAGCTTGATAATATTATAAAGTAAAAATAAAAGCAATCATCATTTAAAACTACGGAAAGTCATGATATTTTTTTTTCCATTACAAATTAGATTCTTATAGGATGAAAATTTTGTTAGGTACTTATGCAAACCTAAGGACATTTGAAAATTTTAAAAGTTATTGGGGTATTATTTCTAACTATTTATACAACTAGTAAAGTCAACAATATAACTTAAGTTTTTGCAGTTTATGAGTCATTACATGATGATGATGAAGAAATTATATTCAACTAAAAATTAGATTACATATAATTATAGAAAGGAGAAGAATTGATTCACACCTTTTTTGGTTTTCTCAATTTTTTTTTTGCCATTATTGTTGATATTGCTGCCATTGTTGTTGATATTGTTGCATTGTGCTTGATATTGATGATGTTGACATTGTTATATTGTTGTTGTTGTTGTGGATATTGTTTGGAGAGTATTTGGAGAATGATACTGATATTCCGAATGATGTGGTACTCTGTTGGTTGTTAAAGAAGTTGTGAGCTATTGGGAGGACATTTTAAACTTATTGGGAGGACTTGTTCTTCTAAAATGTAAGACATTAATTCGGTTGGTTGGGTATTTATTCACGGTTGGTCAAGGTAATTAAATGCTCTTTTTTGGGATGACTTTACATCTAATAGGAAGGACAAAATGTCATCCCTAAAGTTAGAACATATAGGGACGACTTATTATATCATACAGAAAGGACAAAATTTTGTCCCTAAAGGTAGAACATATAGGGACGACTTATTATACTTATAGGAAGGACAAAATATCGCCTCTAAAGGTAGAACATATAGCAACGACTTATTAAACCTGTAGGAAGGACAAAATGTCATCCCTAAAAGTAGAACATATAGCAACGACTTTTCATCTATTGGGAGGACAAATATCCTCCCTATAGGTTATAGAATCTATTGTAAGGACTTTTGGATGTCGTGCCTATATGTCCTACCTATAGGGACGACACAAATGTCCTCCCAATTTTGTCCTCCCTCCTAACCTCAATTCTTGTAGTGATATAAAAATATATTAATATGCGTGGCTGTTTTATAGTGTCCCAGACAAGCTAATGGCGTGTATTGTGGGTAATATGTTTTGAGATCCATGATTGACATAATTACCTATAATCAAATGAAAATCCAAGATGAGGTAGTGCTTTTGATCTTTATTTTAATCATTCAAGGTAGCTATCCATCATTTTGTTTTAATTATATGATATGATACTTTCATAAGGAAGGGAACAAGATCTCGCAATGGTTGGTTTTAGTTTCATATGATATGATATGTTTTGTTGGGAAGGAAACAAATAGTTATTCTGAATAGATGGTAAATAAAGTTCGAGAAGAATGTGCTCGTACAACTTGTAAGAAATTATCTCTCTACTAGTTTTCATGATTCTCATTGTTCATTAAGAAAACGCCATCTTGTCATGCAAGGTAATTTGCATCCTCTTGCAATTATCGGTAGGGACGAAGTATATGATATTACCATGAGACTCGATGCTTGATTCAGAATATTCATTTGCAGGTATTGTTTCATATGTATACACAAAGTATATCTTAGAGATCTTTTGAACCTACTCTTTATTATTGTAAAATTTAATTTCTTTGACAGGTTGTGTCAAGCAAAGCAAAGATAAAATCAAGGATAAGTTCTTTTACCTCTTTTTTTCTTTTTCTTTTTTCATATTTTCTCAAGTGATTGATGTTAGAAATTGATGTTGACGTCTTGGCATATATACTTGCAAGTATTGATTGTCGATACTAATTTAAGTCCGTCATTTGTACATTTACACTACAAAAAAATCCGGCAATTCTGGCGGATATGCTGACGGGCAAAAAGCCGTCAGTAATGCTGGCGGAAATACTGGCGGAAGATATTGCTGGCGGGTTTGCTGGCGGCCATGGCCGTCAGCATATATACCCGTCAGTATCCCCTCAGGGAAAGAGCGGGGAAACTATCCCGCTTAATTATCCTGACGGCCTTGCCCGTCAGGATATAATTTTTAATTAAAAAAAAATAAAAAAAATATATGCTGACGGCCCTTGCCCGTCAGAATTATTAAATAAAAATTAAAAAAAAAAATGCTGACGGGCAAGCCGTCAGCAATTTATTTAAAATATAATTTATAATATTATAATTATAATACATATAAAATAATATTATATATTTATAATTTAATTTATTATTTATAAAATAAAATATATAATTATATTAATTATTTATAAATATAATATAATATAAATTATACATTTATAAATATAATATAATATAATAATTATATATTTATAAATAATATTATATATTTATAAAAATAATATATTATTATTAATATACAATATATAATAAATATATATTTCAAATAATATATATTTATAATTATTTATAAATAATTATATATATAATATATATATATATATATATATATATATATATATTATTATTTATAAATATATTTATAATAATATTATGCATTTATATATTATTATTCATAAATATAATCTACATTTATAAATATAATATAATTAATTATAATTATACTTATAACTTAATTTATATATCTAATATATATTAAAAGTATATAATCTTTCACATGTAATCGACTTGGCGAGACGGTAACACCACTCCTCTATTTGCAAGAGGTTTGGGGTTCGAATCCCACCCATGCCACATGTGGGGAATTAAATTAACACAGGTTGGGTTGTGGGTTGGGCTCCTGCGGGCTGGCTAGGCCCGCCTAGTTTTTTTTTTATAATATTTTAAAAATACTGACGGGCTTGACCCGCCAGCAATACTGACGGGCCAGCCCGTCAGCATTTATAAAATTAAAAAAAAAAGGGAGGAAATACTGACGGGAAGTATTGCTGACGGCCGATGCCCGTCAGCAGGCCGTCAGTATTTCTGACGGGTACGTTAAAGCCGTCAGGATACTGGAATCCTGACCACAAAAATGGTGACGGCCATTATCCGTCAGGAGGCCGTCAGTATTCCCTATACTGGCATTGCCGGATTTTTTAGGATTTTTTAGTAGGGAATATCACTTGGCAATTTAGGATTTTTTAGTAGGGAATACTGACGGCCTCCTGACGGATAATGGCCGTCAGCATTGCCGGATTTTTTTGTACATGAATTGTTGAGATTTTGTTGGTGACTTATTTTGGATGGATTTTATTTCTTAGTTTTCTACATATTGGTTGGTGCAGTGATGTACAAGATTAATGTGAAGAAAACTAATAGATAGCGCCTATTTGAGTAGGTGTTATAAAAAACGAATGTTAGATAACTCTTTTTAGTTGAAAAATGTTGTCTAAGATGCTTATCATATAGCGCTTTTTAAGCAAGCACTACCTTAGGAAAGTATCAGATAGCACTTTGTGAAGCGCTATCGGAAGCATATACGGCTCAAATAGCTTTTAAAAGTGCTATTTGAAGCATTATTGGCGTAGTATATCATCACATATAACTAGTGGTACGATATATTTCTGTCGGGACTCAAAAAATGGTAATTAAACTCTAAAATAAAAAACTAAACCCTAACAATAGAAAAATAAACTTTAAAATGGAAAATTAAAATCTAAATTCTAAATTGTTGTCATATATAATCATATATAACGACATGTATCATCATGTACAACTGATATATAACATGACGATAATACAGGTACAACCGGATCCATGTAATAAATTGCCAAGTGTCACCACGTTCGAAACGTATATAACTCAACACAATTAATATAATTGGGTTAATCGTTGTTGGATCAGGCCAAGTAGCTTTGGCCCAGAAGTTGCAAGAAGCCCACGAGTCCTGTCAAAGACAAGCCAAAGTTCACTCTACAAGACTACCAACTTTCTCATTTGGAGTCATTTAAATTCATTACATAAATCTTCCCCTCAACTTCAAATCCTTCGATCCAAAATTGATATATATAGTAATAGTAGAGATGGGGCACATACATAATCCTAATTAAAAAGGCAGGTAAAATGATTTTAGTATACACAATTAGAGTCGTGAAAGAGCAAAAGATGGCAAATATCACATAATTGCATGAATCCACACTATATATATGCCAATAACAAATACTTCCTATAAATCTGACGCAGAATAAGAATCCGAAGCCGTCTCTTTCAAAATCACCACCCTCTCACCGCCGCCTGCCTCCAGGTCATCAAAAACCAAATCACTAGTCCCCCTAAACGCGGCGTGCGCCACCACCGCCACCATCCCCACCGCCAGCCCGCCCACGAACACCACCGCGTGCGTCATCAGCAGCAAGGCCACCGTAAAAATGGACAGAACCACCAAGATCACGCGCTCCTCCACCCCATACCCGCAGACAACGACGGGGCGGTCGCGGAGGAAAATACAGGAAAAGCCATGCAGCCATGGCGGACGATGAAAACTATGAGGGAGAGGGGGCGCCACAGGAGGCTAACGAAAAGCATGAAGAGGACGATGATGGCGTAGTTGACGTGGAAATAGGAGGCGTTGGTTCGGATGCGGTGGACGGCGACGTTGAAGCTCTCCGGGAATGAAAATGATGAAGCCATTAATTCTTTCCATGGCCGCCGGGTGCCGACGCCGGGATCTGATCCTTAACGGTGGTGCCGCCGTCGGGATTGTGCCGTATGTTGTGGTCATGTTTTTTTTCCCTGTTTTGTTGTGTGGTGAGAAAGAAAAGAGAGATGTGAGAATTTTTTATTATTTCATTTTTATTTTCCACGCCTAATAACTAGTCTACTCAGCGATTCCCGCGAGATCGTTTGTTTTAAAGTGTATTTTCTAGCTCCTATTTTGAGTATTATTAATATTATTATATTATAGGCTTAAGGAAAAAATACTCTTGAATTTAAAGTGTAGTTTTCGATAAAAATGGGGTAATAAATTTTATAATTATTAATTTGGTATGATAACTCTAATCATATAATAAGTCCACAATTGCAATTATAAGACGAACCTTATGGTCTGTTACTGTACCCTAGTTGTCAGGTAAATCGGCGCTACTTATAAGATAAAGATTGTTGGACACTTGAATTGAAGAGATATTCCTAGAAGAGAGAATTTACCGTAATGGATAATGCTCCTCAATTTGTAATAGCTTCTACATAGAAAAAAGGCTGTTCCAGTTTCTACTACATCACAGTTCATATCATTTTCTTAGCTCCGACAAAAATTAGTAAAATAAGAAATAAAGTGATAAGCCCAAAAAATTGGGCTATCAAATAAAGTAGGTACTAAACTCAAAAGAGATCAACGATCTTAAAATGTTTCCAAAAATGTTCTGTGAATCTCCCAGCGACCTGGATGATCCTGGAAAATAGCGTTTCGAAACGGGTCGTAGTCCCACCCGTTAAGACTCTCCGACGCTTAAATCAATAAGCGAAATGAACACTCAATGCTTCTCTCAAAATATTAGTAATGCGATAATACAATATCAACATGAAAAATCTTAACGAGAGACATTCGCCTCTTTATATAGAGATATGAGAGATCTTCTCCCAATTTAGGGTTACCTTCTATAATCATACTTCTATTCATAACATAATTTTACAACCGACTCACATTAAGACTCCTTCCACACAATAAGTTCCCATATATAACAAGGCTCTTTGATATAATAAGTTTGGTCCCTTTATATAGCCCACCGAGAAACATATAATCTTCTCATCATAAGCCCACAAGCTTATCACTCATAGAGCCCATAACCGAGCTCAGGTACACAACTCAAATCACAAGAGTTCGCAACCCTATATAGGAACTCATCCCTATACAACAGGCCGCTATTCCACAAAAACTAGCTCACCCATCTCATCAAGGCCATAACACAGCTCGCTAATCTCCCAGGAGGCACACCCTCTCCTAAAAATGAGGTCGCTTACTATAAATAACCTTATACAACAAATAATATCATGTGTGGACATTTTAGTCCGCATCAGCTAGTCCCCCATGTTCTAGCTGATTGAGGTATGAAATCAGGTAGAACATGTAAAAACAGAGTTAAAAGAACACAATTATTACCATTAACAATAAAATACAAGGCTGATAGAAGACAGATCAGAGAGCTCGAGGCGCAGGTCGAGGCTCGGAGGGCGCAGCTTGAGGCGTTGCAGCAGCAGGCAGACGAGGAAAGGCGACAGCGTGCGGAGGAGCGCCGGCAGCAGAAGGATTTTCAGGCGCGGACGAACGCCCAGATGGCTAAGATGTACGCTCGTTTCCAGCAGCAGTTCCCCGCTCCCTATCAGCAGCAGCAGCAGTTTCCCCCTCCCCATCCATATAACACTTTTGTTTATCTAATAAACTTTGTTACTGTTTCGATCGAACGCATGTAATTCATAAATTTTCAAATATTTTTTTTTATTATAATTGATTTATTTATTTGACTTTTCTTTAATTGCTTTTTTCAATTTTTTGGGAATTTTAATAATTAAACAAGAATTAAAATTAAAACAAAAAATTAAAAATTAATAAAAAAATTAAAAAATTAAAAATATCGAGGGAAAGTTCCCTCGAAATTTTGAAAAATTCGAGGGAATGGTATTCCCTCGGAAATTCGAGGGAAATTTACTCCCTCGGATTTTTTCAATTTCCGAGGGAATATAATCCCTCGGAAATCCGAGGGATTTTATTCCCTCGGAAATCGAAGTATTACGAGGGAAATGTTCCCTCGGATTTCCGAGGGATTGTCCAGTAATGGTTACGAGGGAAACAATCTCTCGGAATTCTCTCGGTTTTGTAACTTCGAGGAATTTATTTACCTCGCAACCGATTTCCGAGAAAGGTTTTTTCGAGGGAATTTTTTCCTCGGAATTTCCCTCGGTTTAACTAAAACCGATGGATTTTTTCTTAATTCCGAGGGAAAAATCCCTCGAAAATTCTGTGTTTTTTTTGTAGTGAAGTCCTCAGGTTAAGTCCCACATTACATATACAACGAGCTAGAACCACACAACTATTATCCTCCGACCTGAAATAATACCAAGATCCCAATAATTTAAAATCCACAATCATAGATAAGCCTTAAAGTCAAAGCACGCCTTTCCCTCACATCCTATCCCACTTAAATTTCATTAAATGCAATCTGCCCCCTTGTCGGACACGCGTCACGCTAGCCTTTTCTCGTATTATAATAAACATAGTGGGCCCAAAATAAAAGGCCCAAAACACTCCCAAATAAACCCTATTAAATCCCGCTCAGAATCGTCTCATCAGCTTTCCGCCGCCCAATACAAAAATCATTCCATCCCCTCCAGTAATCACTCTATTACAATAAAAAATAAATCTCCATCTCCGCTCAAGAAGAATTCATCAAACAATAACCAACCAAGAATCTACCAGCAACCCATCAATCATCAACGACCTACAGCTCGTCAAAATGTGTAAGTCCTCAGATCCCTATTTTAATTCCATTACTAAAGTTATAATTACACCTGCTGTTTTTGTTCTGTGTTATCCCCTCTCCTGAATATATTCAATTTACGATGAAATTAGCGTCTTCCAATACCGATTCACAAAACTCAACACTCTCCCCTGATTCCAATCCTACCGAAAATTCTTTTATCATCGAAACAAGACAGAAACAACCCTTATTACCCTCCTCCGACCTACGCGAAGAGCCAGAGGGCGATGTCCATTGGTCGGAGCTCCAGGCTCAAACCAGAATTCATACTGACGCCCAAGCTTTAAGAGACAACATCCCCGAAGGTCCTTCCACCATCCCTTTGTCCTCTATCCATGTCCCAGAGGGTATTCCTTTGCAAAAACCAAATAATCCAGCGCCCTACGAGCACTTTAGGAAAAATCCGGTAACCTTAGCTCGCTTATTGACTGCTGACGACCTGCCTTCCTCCTCTCTTTCAACTAAAGAATTAAAACATAACTACTGGCTACTCCCCTAATTGAAAAAGCTGAAGAAATTTTAACGAATCCTTAATCTCCCAGAAACTGCTAAAATAGTCCTGCCCGAGAACATTCACACGGACCCCTTGAAACCTCCTCCAAAACACATCACCTGTTTTGACTCATTACTGGTGGCAGTTTTTAGATTCACAGCCCACCCGTTTTACCTTAAAATTTCTACCTTGTACAAAATTTCTCTTCTGCAGCTAACCCCTAATTCCATGAAGTATCTGGCAGGATATCTCATATTATGTAAATATTATAACGTCCAGCCTGACGCAGGCTTTTTTCATTTTTTTTTCCAAATCAAGTATCAACAGAACTCTTTTTTCTCTCTTCTCGCTCGGGACTAGCTCGCTTTCTAATCAATCCTCACAACAAAGTCCCCGAGTGGAGGAAGAATTTCTTTTTTATTCATAATACAGAAGATTGGTCCTTTATAACCGAACTGCAATGTCGTACCCCAAAACAATACAAACCACCTACTTCCAAAGAATGCCCTTGTTTGTATAAAAAATACTCTGAACATCTCGCGAAATGGAGCAAACGTCCTTTCGACGTGATGCAGCTCACCAGTCGATCTGATATTTTCCGTTACGTGGGCATCGACTCCCGCCCGATTGAACCGATTTTCACCATCCCCGAGTCTGAGTTTGGTAGGGTCTTGTTTGTTTGTTTTTTATATATTAGGTCTCAAACCACATCCTATCCCATACTGTATAAGCTGAATACTAACACCCTCCTTATCTACTGTAGTGGCCTTTATCAAGAACTGTGTTGTAACTCGTTCGGAAGAAGAAAAGAAACAGCCCACCTCACAATCCACAGCTGATACCATCCCCGTTCCTACCAATGCAAACGAGGACATACGACAGGCCTTTGGCACGGCCGATGACGAGGAGGAAGAAGTCCAGCTAATTCAGCGATCTGGCAAAAATAAGGGCAAGCGAACTCTTCAGACTATCCCCAAGAGCCCAGTGGCTAGGAGCCCAAGCCCAAGCCCACTAGAGCAGAAGCGTCGTCGCCTTCGTAAGGGTCCCACGATGACCTCTGCTGGCCCATCCAGTCTAAGAAAGGTTCTAGCGAAGTGTGACAAGGTCGCGGATGTTGAAACCCTTCTCACCGAGAACACAATCAAACAGGTAGACACAAAAAACCCTTACTCTTAATTCATCTAATCACTTATAAATATTCACAAAATATCTTGATGCAGCTAAAACCTCTGTTTTCCACATTCTCGGAGGAGTTCATGGCCCGTTCAGCAGCGAGTGATCTCCAGAAGACAATTGACGAGCTGACCACTCAAGCAGAACAACAAAATCGACAGCTATCCTTAACACAAGGGGAATTGGATAGCGCGCTTAAATTGGTGAAGGCTCGTGACGATGAAGTAGCAATTCTGAAGAGCCAGGTTAACAGTTTGAGGGATGAGGCAGCTCGCGCGAGCAATGAACTAACCAAGAAGACGGAGGAGCTCTCCCTACAGAACCAGAAGCTTCCCGAACTTCTCAAGAAAGCTCGCAAAGAGGGCATATCCGAAGGTCGCCAAACTTTTCTCACCAGTGAGGTCGGCAGGAAATTCACTGATGCGTACCAGCAGGAACTCATTAAGGCTTACGAAAAATCCTCCATTTATTTTGGACTGATGGCTAGTGGTGCGACTGAATGGGTCTCAAACGCAGCCAGCATGATTAAAGAGGAGGTCGCCGCTCTGAACATCTCTTACTCTCCTAATGTCGAGGCCCTCATTGACAAGTTAACGCCCTTTAGCAACTTCAAAGGCGACTGGACACAGCAAATTGATGCAAAGTGGTGGATGTCTTGCCAAAAACGAGCAGCCTTAGTAGCAGGGGTTCATGCCGAGCTAAAGACACCCCCGGACGACCTACTACCTGAACCAGCACCATCCACCACAAGTCCCCCTACTGCCACTCTACCCGCCGAAGATGCTTCTTAGAATATTATCATGTGTTTGCTAGCATTCATATATAACAAAGACAATTTATCACTCCCTATTATCAATCTATCTTTATATTTAATTACCTGTACAGCTGCCTATCTGTCAATGTATAACCCTGCAATGAAATCTCTCCAAAACCACTAACTTAGAAGAACATATTACAAAAATAATCACATCTCCATTTGGGATTATAAGACCCTGATCGGAGCACAACTCACCAATATAACTATTTGACATATTAGCTTGCATAAAAAACTTAGTCAGAAAACCATTAAGTTAAACATCATAACCATATAACCATAAAGAATCGAACAGCTCATCAAACTTTATTATATTACGCAACCTTTCAAAACAATTACCAACTCATGAGGTCGGGAGGAGAGCCATTCAGGCAAAGTTTACCTCCTCCCGTACCACGTACAAACTTTCTCATCTCATGAGGTCGGGAGGAGAGCCATTCAGGCAAAGTTTACCTCCTCCCGTACCACAAACAATCACAAACGTTCTCATCTCATCAGGTCGGAAGGAGATCCATTCAAGCAAAGTTTACCTCCTCCCGTACCACAAACAATCACAAACTTTCTCATCTCATCAGGTCGGGAGGAGAGCCATTCATGCAAAGTTTACCTCCTCCCGTACCACAAACAATCACAAACTTTCTCATCTCATCAGGTCGGGAGGAGAGCCATTCAGGCAAAGTTTACCTCCTCCCGTACCACAAACAATCACCAATTTTTAGGCATGATACTTCTTCAAGTGACACACGTTCCAGCTTCTAGGCAAAATCCCTCCAGCTGCATTTTCAAGAATGTATGCTCCTCCTCGCAACAACTTCCTCACCTTGAACGGTCTTATCTAGTTCTATTCTAAATTTTTAGTCATCCGTAAAGCATCAACCCTCTTCCACACCAGATCGCCGAACTAAAAACAGCGATGCTTGACTCGCTTATTAAAAGCAGCTTGCACCCTTTGCTTATAAAGTTCGACCCGAGCTGCAGCTTGTTCTCGTATTTCCTCAATTGTCTCAATCGCTCCTCGAGCCAGCCTCTCATTTTCTTTCATATTAAAAGCTGACAACCTCTGCGAATTCCCTACTATCTCTGCTGGAATGACCGCGTCCATCCCATAAACTAAGCTAAAAGGTGACTCCCCCGTATTAGTTCGAGTCGTTCGATAAGCCCACAGAACTGCCGCAAGATCGTCTTCCCAGAGCCCCCCTGCTTTCTCTAGTCGCAGTTTGAGCCCTTGCACAATTATTCGGTTAGTAACTTAGACCTGCTCATTGGTTTCTGGGTGCGCCACAGAGGCAAATCGCTGCGTCATCCCCATCTCCTTGCACCACCTTTGCATTTTCCGGCCGTTAAATTGCGTTCCGTTATCCGATACCAACACTCGAGGTACTCCATACCTGCAAAAGATATTATCAAAAATAAAATCCATCATATGCTGCTCGCTTATCGCTGTAACTGCTTCAGCTTCCACCCACTTCGTAAAGTAATCAATTGCGACCACTAAATGCTCTTTGTTACTCGGGGTTTTGGGGAAAGGACCTAAAATGTCTATCCCCCACTGAGCGAACGGACACGGAGAGCTCATAACCATCATCTTCTCAGCCGGTATGTGAATAATCGGGGCATGCATTTGACACTTCTTGCACTTTTGAACCATCTCTCTAGCCATAATCTTCATCCCAAGCCAAAAGAAAGCTCACAATGTTATATTTACTAGTGCCTTTCTCTTCGCATGATCACCGCAATATCCTTCATGTATTTCTCTCAACACCTCCGCTCCACGCTCTAAAGCTAGACACTTCAAGAAAGGCCCAAAGCGTGATCTTTTGTATAACTCCCCATTTATTACGCAAAACCGAGCTGCTATCCTGGCTTCCTTTGTCGTCATTCTCTCTACACCTTCTTTCGCCTTAACTAAAACATCCCAAACCGGTGTACGCCAATCTTCCTTTTCCTCGAGCTCCATGATTTCCTTTCCCTTTTCTACACTGCTGTGCTTAAACTCCATTAACATAATTCGCCGAGTATCGTATGTCCCTAGGGCTCCTGCAATTCTAGCGAGCTGATCCGCCTGAGTATTTTCAGTTCTCGGTAAATGTTCCAACTTGATTTCGGCGAAACATTCTGCCTCTCCGCGCAATGTACTCAAATAAACATCCATCCTTTCTTCCTTAGCTTCAAAAGACCCATCGAACTGACAAGCTACCAACTGGGAATCTGTATACGCCCGCAACTTTTGAGCTCCCAGATCGCTCCCCATCTTAATACCCTGTAATATAGCCTCATATTCTATCTCATTATTGGATACTTTAAATCCCAGCTTGATCGCGAACTCGAGATTCTCCCCTTCCGGGCTGATCAACACGATACCCATCCCGGACCCTAACGCCGTAGTCGAACCATCAGTATACAATGTCCACACCCCTACTACTTCATCAACATCAGCCGATCCTGCCATCTCCTGCAGAAAATTTGCCAACACCTGTGCTTTGATGGCCGCTCTTGACTTATAGACCACATCATATTCACTTAGCTCTACAGCCCACTTCACCAATCTTCCAGATACATTGAGGTTACCCAGAACCTGCTTGAGTGCTAGGTTCGTACGTACCTTCACCTTATGACTCAAGAAATAGGGTCTCAACTTTCTTACTGCACAAACCAATGCAAAACCTCCCTTTTCCAATTCGGTATACTTCAATTCAGCCCCATGCAACATCCTACTAATGTAATAGATAGGTTTCTGAGCGCCCACCTCTTCTCGTATCAGCACAGAACTAACAACGACCTCTCCCACAGATATATACAAGATCAAATCTTCTCCCGGCATGGGCTTGGTCAATAGTGGTATTTCTGCCAAATACTTTTTTAATTCTTCAAATGTATCTGCAGCTTCCTTTGTCCACTCAAACTTGGACCCTTTACGAAGTGTTCGAAAGAATGGAAAACCCTTCTCCGCCAACCTGGAAATAAAACGGCTAAGACCTGCCATCCTACCTGTAAGCACCTGCACGTCACGCACCGTGCGAGGATGAGGCATTTCCAAAACAACTCGCACCTTTTCGGGGTTAACCTCAATTCCTCGCTCCGTCACCATATACCCCAAAAACTTTCTAGACTTTACTCCAAACGCATATTTCTTTGGATTGAGCTTCATCCCGTACTGCCGCAATATAACAAATGTCTTCTTCAAATCCTCCACATGGGATTCAGCCCGTTTGCTCTTAACCAGCATGTCATCAACATAAACCTCCATAGTAGATCCCAACATTTCTTTAAACATAAGGTCTACCAACCTCTGATAGGTCGCTCCTGCATTTTTTAAGCCGAAAGGCATAGACACAAAACAATACGTACCCGTGGAGGTGACAAAAATCACCTTCGGTTGATCCTCCTTCGCCAAAGGTATTTGGTGATACCCTTGCGAGGCATCCATCATGCTCAATAGTTCTCACCCTGACGTAGAATCCACCAACTGATCAATTCATGGCAAGGGATAATGATCTTTCGGACAAGCTTTATTCAGGTCGCAAAAATCTATGCACATCCTCCACTTTTGAGCCGGCTTAGGCACCATCACAACATTAGACAGATATTCGGGGAATTGGATTTCCCTTATGTGGCCAGCTTTCAACAATTTCTGCACTTCCTCCTCAATCACTTTATCTAACTCTGGCCCAAAATGTCTCCTCTTTTGCTTCACTGATCTCGCCTCCGAATCTACATTCAAATGATGTTGCGCGACCTCCGATGATACCCCCGTTAACTCTCCATCTCCAAATGAGAACACATCCCTAAACTCTCTTAACAACTCGATTAGTGCATTCTTCAGAGTTTTAGGCATTAAGGTCCCTACCCTTGTCGTATGTTCTGGGCAATTATCTTCCAACGAAATCTCCATCAATTCTTCATTCGGTTGAACAGAGCCCTCCTGTTCCTTCAATTTCTTTGCCTTAAGTATCCCCTCTGGCTGCTCATCACCCCTCTCGCGTTTACTCTCCATTAACCCCCTCCTGATTATTGCCTGATAACACGATCGTGCGACCTCTTGCTGTGAAATAACTTCCCCTACCTTGTCGCCCACCAGATACTTGATGCTCATGTGGTAAGTTGATGTTATTGCCTGGAACGCGTTGAGGGAAGGTCGCCATAATATAGCGTTATAGGCCGACCTCCCTCGGATGATCAAAAACTTCAAACTTTTCTCTACTTGCAAACTATCTCGTCTTAAGATGACCTGGAGCGTCAGCTCTCCTTCAGTATTCACCTGTGTCCCATTGAACGCATAAACGGGCGTATTTACAGCCCGCACTCTCTTCTCTATTTCCATTTGATCAAGACAATCCGTAAATAAGATGTTCATCGAGCTTCCATTGTCTATGAAGATTCTGCCCACTACGTATCCAGCAATTTCAGCCTCGATCACCAATGCATCGTTATGATCCTCTCGCAACCCACGTTTATCATCAGGGCCGAATGAAATGACTGGCCCCGTACCCTGTGACTGCCCGCTCACACTAGCGACCTCCCATGTTCCCGATCGAGCTAACCTGACGTGTCTCTTCCGTGCTCTATGGGTATCACCATCTGTCGGCCCGCCTGAAATCAGGTTTATCCTTCCCTTAGTCCACCGCTGCTCTTCCTGCTCTAGATTTCTTTGTCACCCTTGTCTTGCGACCTGCTGTTTTGCATGTAATTGTTATGTTTTTCTTTGTATTTTTAGATAGGTTTTTATATTGATTTTAGTAGTTTTGAGTCGTTTTTAGTTAGTTTTCTAGGTTGTTTTTCTTATTTTATTATTTTTCGTGTTTTTATTGATTTTATATTTAATCTGGTTAAATGGGTTCAATTAATTGGTGGTTTGAAATAATTCTTGGGTTTTTATGTTTAAAATTCCTAATTTTAAAGGTGGAGGCATTTAAGACCAAAATACAAGCCAAGACGATCCAAGACATGCCAACTCAAGCCAAAAAAACTAGTTTCAAAACGCCAAAACATTCTGGAATGGTCGCCAGGGCGTGCCAAGTTGAGCCAGCACAAGCCAGCGCCCAGCAGTGCCCATGCCAGCGCAAGACAAGGCAAGCCAGCGCCTTCCAGCACTCGCCAGCAGGCGCCAAGCCCCCCTTCCAGCGCCCAGACCCAGCACCTGCGCCCAGGCTCAGCCTCCTCGAGCCACACCGAGCCGCCTTGAGCCAAATTGATCAAAAAGGCTAGCTAATGGTTTAACAAGACCATTTTTTGGTCAATTTTGGTCAAACCCAGGATTTTCAAGCCTCTAAGGCTAATTTGGCCCATTCAAATCCAATTAAATCTATTATAAATAGGACCCAACTCTCATTTTGAAAGGGAACTCCCTTCCCAACCCTAACTTGGGTTTGGGGATGAAAATTACTCTCAAGCTCTTGGATAATCTTCTCTCTTAGGTTTTAGATTTAGTTTCAAGCTCTTATGTAATTTCATTTCCTAGATTAGAATTAATTTCAAGCACCTCCTTGGGTTTGTAAGCCTAAGAAGAATCCAAATACTCCTTTGGATTGTTACTTTGATCCAAATTACATTCAAGCTTGTTTTATTTCTTAATTCAAGTAAGTTTCCTTTTAATTTAATGTTTTATGCTTTATTTCCATGCTTTGTTCTTCATTTCCATGTTTGTTCTTTATGTTATGCTTTTTGCCTTAGCACCTTGAATTTATGTTAGATCTTAAGAATTGGCTATGGAATCTAGATGAGTGACACGTCTAGATCATAGATCGGGTCTTGGATCGTCTTGATTTTGAGTTTTTCCTATGCTTTATTTTCATGCATAGTTTTAGCTTAAATCTTAGATCTAGACTTCGTTTCTTGTTATTTTCCATAAAGTCTTAAACTTTCTCGTCCATTTTTATTGATTTATCCATTGATGCTTTCGATTTTTGGTAATTTGATTTATTTAGGATTTTATGCATAGTTGTAGCTTGTGCATGCACGCTTGTACTTGGTGAAGCAGTGTATTTTCTTGCTTATTTCCTTTATTACTTTACATTTTCAATTAAGGCATACGACCGAGGCATCCGACCAACATGCAATTTCAATTCCTAGTTTTATTTAGCTATTTTATTTGCTTTATTTTCATTTTCCCTTTATTTCTCCAAGTTTGAAACACATTGAATTCTACAAACGAATCGAATTACGATAATACCGATCCATGAACCCGTTGATATATTTCAAAACCACTAAAACTCTTCTAATAAAATGGCGTCGTTGCGACACGGCTTGGTTAAGGATTTCGATTTAATTGTCGTTTCATTGTGTTTTTAGCTTTCTTTGGTATTTGACACTTTTTCTTTAAGTATGCAAGGTCCTTTTAACTATGGTGGATACATTCCCAACATGGGAGGGCATGGTGCAAACCATGTTTGGAATGAGACGTTGTATAATGGGTATGGCAACGTGGGAGGTTATGGTGCAAACCACGTTGCCAATGGTGGTTATGGTTATGGTCAACCCAACATGGGAGGGCATGGTGCAAACCATGTTGGGTTTGGTGGCGTCGTGGGTATGAATGGTTCTCCTGGAGGGTATGGTGCTTCAAATCCTTATCCGAATATGCAAGCTCCGTTTCCCTTCTCGTTTGGTGTTCCCCGACTTCCCCCTTTAACCGCTAAAGATCACGAGGATTATGAGGCGTTTGGCTTTCCGAGCTCCTATGAGATAAGTGGCCCCCCCATTCGTACTATGAGGGATATTAGTCAACCTTTTTTTGGATGTGGATGGTGTGGATCGCGTGGTCATTTTACCGACTCTTGCCGTTTTGAGGATGAGTAAGAAGACCATGGATATCCGGTGGGACCCGATTGTGCTCCACCATTGTTTGCTCCGCCCCAACTTCTACTCCTCTTGTTACTCCTCACGAGGGCCCACATCATCTTGATATTCCGGTGCATGCTCCTATTCCACACCCCGATCCGACTCTCTTGGCCATTTTGCAAGAGGTAAATTCATTGATCACTACGTGTGGTGCTCTTGAGGCTACGTGTGGTGCTCTTAATGCTAAGTGTGGTGCTATTAATGCTAAGTGTGACGCTCTTGATGCTACATTGGATCAAGTTGCGAGCGATATTGATATGCTTAAACGAGCTCATGCGGATTCCTTACTCATGGACATGCTTCAAGAGTTAGTCGAAGAAGCGTATATGGAGGCCAAGACTAATGAGGAGGTGGTTAGCCCGGTTATCGATATAGAGGGATGTTGTGAGGATGAGCCCCTTTTTCTTCTTGATGAGCCCGTTATGCCTCTATTTGACCCCGTTTTGGGTGAAGATGATTCTCGATGTGTCGTTGGGGGCAACGATGACTTTTTAGAGGGGGAGGTGGGGGTTATTGATGATGAGCTTGGAAAAATTGACGATTATCTTGAGTAGTATGAGGAGAGCGAGTCGATTATTATCCTTGCAAACCCCCACCGAGAAGAAAAGGAGGGGAGGATGGTTAAAGGGGTTGATGTTCTTAAAAGTGCTATTGATTGGATACCGGGAGTGGTTGAGGGAGTTAGCGCTTTGAATTCGAGTCTTGGAGATATAGTGAGAGCCGGGATGAGGAGGTTGCTATTGGAGGGCTTGATGTTCATAATGCCCAAAAGCGAATGGGTGAAGCCCATTGACTTGGTGCCCAAGACGAGCGGCTTGTTAGCTCTTAAGGATAAAGAAGGAGGGTTGTTGGCCACAAGGGCTAAAATGGGTTGGAGGATGTTGATCGATTTTAAAAAGTTGAAAGCGGCTACCAAGAGAGATAATTCCCCTCCCCCGTTTGTCGATCAAAGGATGAACAAGCTAGCCGGCCATTATTCCTATCGTTTCTTTGACGAGTCTTCGGGTCACTTTAAAATCACCATCCCACTCGAGGGCCTAGCCGAGACGAGTGTCATTTGCCCATTTGGAACGATTTCTTTTTGGCGGATCTTATATGAGCTATGCAATGCGCCAAGGACGTTCCAAAGAGTGGATCCTCCCGACGAGGAGGAGATTGTGTTGGTGGACCCTCCCATTATATTCCCACCTTGATCGAAAAGGGAGTACGTCAAGCTAGTGACGTAAAACAAGCGCTTTTTGGGAGGCAACCCAAGTTCTTTCCATTTCTTTCTTTCTTTCTTTCTTTCTTTTATTGAAAAATCCAAAAACATTCAAAAATTCAAAAATCCAAAAAAATTGAAAAATTGAAAAATAAAAAAAATATTTAGTTGAGTTCATGTACATATTTCCTTGTGTTTTTAATTTCGTGTGATTCTCTTTTCTAGGTTTGGTTTTCCGACTCCAACCATTGGGCGATTTGATAAGATTGATAGCGTTCGTGGAGCCGGGAGAAGCTAGCCATGCTCATTTTTGCTTGAATTGCTTAGATGCCTAGGTGGACCCCATCGAACTCGACCTAAACTCGCTCGGTTGAGGAAGTTTATATTCATCCTCCTTTTACTTGTTTTTCATTAAAATGCGGGTATGCATGGTTTAAGTGTGGGGTGGGTAGGTGGTTAGGGTCCGGGTTTTGGTCAAGCATGATTTGTTGTTCTTAACTCGAGCCTTGGCGAAGTGACGCTTACTAATTGCGCTTTTACATGGTTGAGTCGATTTTTGTGTCGTTTGTGTCTTTATTACATTGTTGAACAACTCCACGTGCTGGGAAGTTTGAATAGTTTACTTGTCGGGTTTTTGCATGTTTATGGCCTCTTGTGTGAGGGGTTGAATTCTTGTGCTTCGTCCAAACCCGCCTATATATATATATATATATAATCAATATTTTCTCGTGAAAAGATTGCAACATTCTAAAAGCTTTTTTGATTTCGCTCCCAAGTTCGGTGCAAACTAGTGAGTAGCCTTGTGTGATTTATCGGCTTGCTTGCATTTTTATGAAAATCGCATGGAGGAGGTTTTATTTTGCTCGTACATGATTGAATTTGAAAATGACCTCAAGGCACATATATCACCCTTGTTCCGGCCATATTCATATATTTAAGCTACTTAAAAATCCCAAATGAGCCCCCTCGAGCCTTTATCCCATTTCTTGTTAGCCGAGCTCGATTTTAGCTCTTGTATCTTCATAATTGTGAGGTGAGTGTGTTGTTAGTTGACAAGAAATGTGTGGAAAATATTTTGTGGGTTTCGGGTTTTGAGTTGCTTATACAAAAAGAAAAGAAAAAAAAGAATAATACTCCAACACAAATCACAAAAAGTGATAAAGCGTGCGTTCAAGTGAAAAGGCCTAATTCAAAAATTCTTCTTTGGTCATGTACTACGAACAATTTTGAGCGTCCGATTTGTGAAATCTTGACGAGTGCATGTATTGTCCGCTTGAGCGTAAACACGTCCCATATTAAACACTTGAGCGAATTGAGCCAACACCCTCAAAATTCCATTTGTGAGGAAGTCATCGATTTTGGCTTGCAATTGAG
>BMAC01001432.1:82608-92796 GCA_014905375.1 Phtheirospermum japonicum
TATATATATCCATTTATTAGGTTTTAAAATCATCTTTTTTATCATCTAATTAGTGAATACAATGATAGAATTGTTTATATAATAGTCAAATGTTCAGATTTTGATTAAAGATAAACTGTATTTTTTGGTATTTTAAATTGAAATAATATAAAAGCCAAGCATAATAAAGTAAATATAAAAATAAATTTAATTACATGCCCCGAATAAAGAAAAATAAAGCATGAAAATAAATTAAATTAGAGGTCCTAAGAAAAAAATCGGGATAAAAAAACAAAGTAAGACATCAAACTTAAATAAATTACATGCCCCAAATATAACTAATTTGGCGAAAATAATAAAAACATTAAAGCATATTAAATTGAACAGATATTATTCTTCTTGCATAATTAAACTCTAAGAAATCTGATATCTTCTACAACAATTTTGTTTTAAAAAATCGGTAGTTGATTTAATTTGATTTACTTGTAGAATTATAATCATAAACAAATGGAATACAGTAATTCATATTTTTGATTTCATACGATTTTTTTACCTAATTAAAGACATTAAATTTATGAAAAATACAGCAGATCAATTTTCTAAAAATAAAATCAACCAATAAAAATGTACGAAAAATAGAATATAAAACAAAGAAAATACAGTACATTAGATTTTTATTCAATATTGAATTATTCTGAGATTTCAAGTTCGAATCATATTTTTTAAAAAATAAAATTTCATACGATTTGTTAACCTAATTAAAGATATTTAAAGTATGGAAAATACAACAGATTGATTCTTTCACTCTAAAATCAACCAATAAAAAATGTGCAAAAAATATAATACTAAACAAAGAAAACACAGTATATCATATATTTACTCAATATTGAATAATTCTGATATTTCAAGTCGGGATCATATTTAAAAAAAATCAGATTTTATATAATTTGTTTGCCTAATTAAAGATATTTAATTCATGGAATAGATCTATTTTTTCGTTCCATAATCGACAAATAAAAAATGGACAAACGAATAAAATCGGATACAATATTGGTATTGAGGGGATATGAAATCATATCTGTTTGAGTTATCAGAATTCCAAAACTTGAATCTCTAAGGTTTCAACTAATTTTTCCTATAAATATAGGTTCCTATTGTTTACAAATCAACTTCAATTCCCCACCCGAATGTGTCTGTGCTTTTTTTCTATTTTCAAAATTTGGGCAGCAAAGAATTTTGGAACGATGCCTCCTTTATTTGGACTCATCAAAAGACATCGACATAACGAATAAAAAAACCACTTAATCTTAGAGTTGTTCTATTTTTTGCTCGGTTAGGATTTGATGATAGGAACAAAAGACTTCCATGAATATCGTTTGTCATGATTCGGAGGTAATTATTGTTTCTCAATAATTTTATTATTATATATAAATATATAGGTTCGGTTAGTCTACTAATCTTTATCATTATATATAGATATATAGGTTCGGATTGTTTACTAATATTCGATTAATGTATTGAATTGACTTAAATTGTTTCTAATTATGTAAAATAGGAAGGATGAATTATTGGTGTTATAAAGAAGATCAATGTCAAGTTGTTCGAGAATTGAATGTCTTAGTTTATTATTGTTGTTGTTGTTGTTGTTGTTGTTATTATTATTACTACTACTACTATTATAAATTTAGCTTGTAAACAATATTTTGTTTGTATTTCTAAAATAATTAAAATTAAACTATTATCTATAGAAAATTAATACTTTAAATATTTTTTATATATAATATAATATTTGATTAATATATCTATGTATTTTCTTTTATTTTTTTTTTGTTGTTTCAAATTTAGTTATTTATTTTAATTATTAATTGAATAAAATTATATTCTTTTTTCTTAATTTAAATTATAAGTATTTTTTTAAGTATATGTGTATGTATGTATATATTATAATAATTCTAAATTGAAATAAGATACTAGAGTAATAATTTTAGAAATTTTATTTTATGTGATTCTTATATATGATTCTGAATTGAAATTAGATATTAGAATAATAATTTTATTCATTTTTAAAGTATAAAAAGAGTGTGTATGTATATGTATGTATATACTTTATTAATTTTGAGTTTAAATAAGATATTAGAATAATATCTTATTCTGATATTATATTAACTTAAATATATTGTCTGGTAATGTTATTAAATCTATTGTCTTTAATAAAAATCATGTATCTAGTAATGTATTGATATAAATTCAAGATAATTCAATATTTTAGGGTTATCAACTTTTATACATAGGGTTATTTGGTCATGCTATGGGCTTGGATCCGCATCTATGGTTGGGCTTATCAGATTTTAAATTGGACTCGAAATAATTAGGCCTATCAATTGTTAAGTGGACTTAGAATAAATTATGGTTTGGTTGGATTTAATCAATTAAATGGGTTTTAAATTGGTTTAATTTTATTAAATCTACTATCAAATATTTGTAAATTATATTTATTTATTTTAAAATTTTAGAAAATTTAAAATTAGATTATGATATTTTTAAAATTTATTGATTGTGTTTAAATTAAATCATTATGCATTATTGTATATATTTTAATTTTTAATTTTAATTTCCGTGCGTGTATATTAATTTACTTTTGTTGATTGATTTGATTATATAATATGATGTAAGGTATTTTATCAAAAGTGTTTATTATTTATTTGTGTTTAATTTAACCGTATATATGGTACTGCATACATTTGTTTTTTTTTTTTTTAAATCAATCTCTATAAATGTAGATTAATTTAATTTGACTTTCTTATTTTATGAATAAATTTATTTCGAATTGTTTGTAGTTGTAAAATTATATTACAAGATTTTCAGGGTTCTTTTTTTATCAAATACGTTAGTATTTCAATAAATTATCAATATGATTTAGTTGTAATTATATAAACTTAAGTTACTAAGTAAATATTTTATAAATTGCATATATATATTTATATATTTGATAAAGCATTCTATTTAACATTTCTCCATATTTTCTTTTATTTTGTTGACTTTTTAAATTTTAGGTTTTTCTTTAAATAATTTTTGGAATGCTTCATGTATGTTTTCTTTATTTAATGGTACAAGTACTCTCCTCATAAAAAAAAAATACATGTATGTATATATTTTATTAATTTTTAAGTATTTTTCTCACATATTAATGTATATTGATTTAATTTAATCTATAGTATATTATTAATCGTAGAGTAAATTCAATTTGTTTGTAATCGTAATTTGAAGTGAAAATCTCATTAATTTTATATATATATGTTTATGTATGTATATACTTTATTAATTTTGAATTAATATATTAGAATAATATCTTATTCTATTATTATGTAATCTAAATGTATTATCTGGTAATTTTATTAAATCTATTGTGTTTAATTAAAACCATGCATCTGGTAATGTATAGATTTAAGAATTTTATTTTAATTTCCATTCACGTGGATTAGTTTAATTTACTTTATTAATTCTTTTTATGAATGAATTGTGTGTAATCGTAAATTTAAATTATGAGACTATTGGATTTTTTTTTAAATCCGACGGTGGGAATGACTTATTGAATCAATTGCACACGCCTGAATTATTGAATGTTGTGGGGCCCAATCACGAATTGCATTAGATGGTGGGGACTTATGTTATTGAGGAACATAGACCACTCCATGAGATTATGTAACAGGACAAAATTGGTTGTTACAAGACTTTACACGCACGTCCTTTAATGCAAAATTCTAACTGGTGTAATAGTAGGCAAAAATGTATTGAGATATATTTTTGGATATTTATGGGATATATTTTCTTGTATCAATTAGGATTTGTTTCTTTTGGTAGTTTCCTACTTGTTTCCTAATTATTTTCCTAGGGTTGTATTATAATATACTCTATGAATCAATGGAAGGCAGAAAAGCCGTGTTCATCACTTTAACATGGTATCAGGCTAAACAATTGTTTATCCCACAAAATTGAGTCATGGGCGGTGGTGAAACACCACCACCAAAGATTGAACCCAATTCACTGTATTACCTCGGATCACAAGACCTACTGGGAGATTTCATCACATCTACCCGCCTAAAGGCTGATAATTGCGAAGAGTGGGCGGCTGATATTCAAACAACGTTAGAAGCCCATCGCAAGTTCGAGTTTTTGGATGGCACCATCAATAAACCATCCCCTCCTTGTACAAAGTCCGATTGGATAGCGCTAAATGCAATGCTCATATCATGGATATCAAACATCATAGACCCTGACTTATAATCCTATTTGTCAAAATTCAGGGAGGATAAACAATTTTGGGACCATCTCAAGCAGCTCCTTGCCCAAACAAACGGACCCCATATTCAGCAACTGCGATCTTCAATTGCTAAGTGTGATTAGACCAAGACGATGCCAGTATCGGTATATTACGGCAAGTTGCATTCTTTGTGGCCGGAGTTAAACCATCACGAACCCCTGATTTCATGCTCTTGCTGTCCTTCGTGTTCGGCCGGCCGTTTACATGAGGAAAGGAGGGCGCAGGCCAGGCTACATGACTTCCTCATGGGTCTATATTCTGATTTTTATACTCCTTTACGCACCCAGATTCTTTCTCAAGATCCTCTTCCGAGACTCGAAAGAGCATATCAATTAGTAACGCAGGATGAATGAGTTCGCTCCTCAAAAACAGAAGCTGATCAAATGCCTATTGAGGCTCTCAGATTTGTGGTCCGTACAAGAGCAGGAAGGGGTCGACCGATGTGCAAAGTGTAAGAAACCGGGCCATGAGGCCTCAAGTTGTTGGGCTGACTCCGTGTGCAATTATTATAAGAAGACTTGACATCGAGAGAGCAAATGCTATGAACTTGTTGGCTTTCCGGAAGGGCGGACAGACGGCAAAAAGGTCTTCGCGGTTGAGCGGGGTCGAGGACAAGTTCGTGCCAATACCGCTTCCAGCAGCAACACGTCAAACACACCTCCCGCATCCTCCCTTTCGGCTTTGAGTCACTTGTTTACAAGTGAGAAGTGTAAAGCTATTTCGGGTGTTATTGATAATGCTAAAATTCTGGAAAATTGATTAAATGGTAAGTTCGATGTTACATCATGGATTATTGATACCGGAGCAACCCATCATGTCACAGGAACAAGTTCGTGGTTATTTAACACTCGTAATATTGAGTGTCATGTTGGGTTACCGAATGGTGCTAGTGTAGTTGCCACTTTGATGGGATCTGTTCGTTTGTCGGACACAATCACCCTCAATGGAGTTCTTTATGTTCCAACCTTGAGTTGTAATTTACTTGTTGTTTCGCAACTTAATGATAATTTGGAAACAATTGTCCAATTTGATTCTCATGTTTGTGTTGTACAGGACCAAGCGAAGGAGCTGATTAGAACGGGAATTAGGAGACGAACTATATTATTTTAGAAAACCGGAATTCGTGTCAACAATTGGAGCATCATCAGATTTGTAGTTGTGGCATCGTCGTCTCGGGCATCCTTCAGAAAGAGTAGTTAAGTTGATTCCTCATGTTTGGCATAATAAAGATAGTTTAAATAAAGGGTGTGAAGTATGTTAATTAGCGCAGATTTGTCCTTAAATTTATTAGTATTTTAGTTCTGTTTTCTATTTTTTTTTTGGTATAAGTTGGATAATTTAACCTTAATTCCGTATTTTTATACTTCCAACTTATTTTACCGTATTTTTATCATAATTGATGAGAATAGGTAATTATTCATTGTCTTTCACCTTACAGCTAAGTAACCGGAAGAGTTCAGCGCGTAAATAGATGAAGTTCGATGTTCAAAAGTGGAGAACGAGCTTTCCGGTGAACATGTAGCAGAAAGATCGAGAAAATGAGACGTACTCTCAGTCGCATCGGTCGACGCGAGCGTCGACGCTACGTCGACGCGGATCCTGCCCACGACGGTCGACACTCAGTCGACGCCAAGACAACGTAACTCTCTGAAGCGTCAATCCATGACTGCGTTAGTCGACGCCCCCGCCCAATCGACGCGAGCGTACAGGCAGCGTCGATGCCGAGCTCCAGCACGCGTCGGTCGACGCGACTGCCCAGAAATGCGTTTTGAGGTTTTCTTGTGCGCAAAGACATGTTATATCTATAAATACCCTTCATAACTCCGATTTTAAGAAGAGGCACAACTACCTAGGGTTAGAGAGCACAAAAATAACGTATTTATACACTCCGTTACGAAGATAGAGATCGAGATTGAAGATTCAAGTCCCTCACATTCAAGATTCACTTCAAATCAAGATCTCTGTTCCAACTCCGGATTTGCTGGAGATTTTTATCGCTTTTATTAGTTCAAATAAGTTTTATAAACTCTTAGTTAATTCCTTAGTTAAATCTAGATTAGATACTTAGTTCTAAATTCATTTTATGCTTGAATTCTTGATATTGGATTTATCTAGTTAATTTATACAATTTAGTTTATGTTTAATTTTCTGTCCTTAGATTCTTATGATACAATTGCTACATGGTAATTTCTTATATTGTTAGATTCACTACTGTTATTTACAAGGATCGATTATGTTAAAATCATTATTGCGTTTATTGCTAGTTTAATTATTTCTTAGTTCTTAGGTTTTAGTAGTTTAAATACTGATCTTAGTTGGTAATCTAGTTCAATATAATTAGTTTAATTAGTTTAGTTTTAATATTGCCTTAGTTCATAATGATCAATTCAAAATATTCAAAAAAAACCCAATTTGTATGTATTATATATTTATTTGTGAATTGAGAAAATCATCCAAGAGACCGAACAGTTGTCCTCGAGAGAATCGACTTGAGTCAAACTCACCACCCTACAAGTTCCTCGTACTCTTGCGAGCAAGCTTGCATGTATTCAAATTAAATATTTTAAGAAGGAGTGGACACAAAAGTTTGGATCAAAAATTTGGCGCCGTTGCCGGGGACAACAAGTAGGATTCAAGGATGTTTTTTGTTTTATTTTGTATTTAGTCGTTATTTGTATAATTGCACTTGGTTTGGATTTTTGCCACTTGGTACTTTGATTTGTTTTTGAGTTTATGCAAGGTAGACGATCACTTCAACGCGATCTTGTACCATTTATTGACAACATCCATCATTCAAATCCACCAAGACCAAGGCCCCTTTTCATTCCCGAGAGCATTTCGTCTACAACTACTGATTTTGTTTGAGACGATATCCCTGAGGCAATGTGAGGAGCACAATCAATCCGAAACGGTAATTCCCCACCAAGATCACCACCACGTCCCATTCGAAATGCGTATGGTAGTGAACCAATTTTTATGCAAGGACAACCACAACCCCGAGCCTACTGGTCTAATTATCAGCAAAACGTGGAGAACATGAGACAAGACGAGGGAGAAACGGAGGAGTTAACCACCAGCATAGCGATGAACTAAATCGCCAACTTAACAATGTAGTCAATCATCCACCCAACATGGCGAATATAAGATAAAATGAAGAGAGGAACAACAATGTTAATCGTCAACACAACATCGAGAACTTGGCATTAAGAAATGATGATTTTCATCAGCATAATGAGTACGTTAACAATCATAGACGGGTAGATGATTGGTTGGAGAATCAAAACCATGTCTACGAATAAGACCATTTTGAAAGGAGATACGAGCGCGAAAATGATTATGAATGAAACGCGTATGACAACTGCTACAAAAGATCTAATTACCAAGTTAGAGTACCAAGGGGAGATCGTGCACCTAGACAACGCGATTTGGCACGTCCAAAGGTTGTACCTTTTAGGTCCGCTATTGTTCTTGGATCGACCACAAGAGAAGTGGAGATTAAACCGCACCAACTTAATTTACTCCCGACTTTCCACGGAGGTGCTCATGAAGACCCTTTGGCATTTCTGAACTATTTTGTTGATGAAGTTGGCAGATTTTTGGTTCATGGCCTTAACCAAGAGGAGGTGCGAATGATTTGTTTCCCGTATAGCATGAAGGACAAAGCGAATTCATGGCTACTATCCCTAGAACCAGGTTTGTTAACTAACTGGGAGATGATAAGCAAGAAGTTTTTAAATCAATACTATTCAGCACAAACAATGGGGCATCTTCGGAGGCAAATTGCTCCCTTTGAACAGTTGTAGGGATAGCTATTTCATGAAACGTGGGAGAGTTACAAGACGCTTTTGCAAGCTTTCCCCCACCACAACTACTCTCCGGAGATGACTAACCAATTTTTCTTCAATGGAATGTTGGACCATGGAAAAAGAGAAGTGGAGATAGCAGCAGGAGGAGATTTCGGAGATTTGACGGCCCCTGAGGCAAGACGAGTGTTGGAGAAGCAAAGCGAGAAATCTAGACAAACCAACTCTCGACCTCGTAAATTAAAAGTTAATGAGATATCCATCCCCGATCCTGATTTAGATGACGGCAAATTATTCAAGGCAAAGTTCGAGGAGATATTTGATGAGAAATTGGCAGCTTGGAAGGTCGAGCGGGCGAGCAAGGCCTCTTCAAGGAAGATTGTTGCAATGTGTCACCGATGCGAATCCCCCGAACATTTAGCAGACATGTGTCCAAACAATGTTGAACAGCAAGAAGACGTTAACACAATCAAGAATTATTCAAATCAAGGGCCCAGGACGTTTACCGCGCAACGTGAAAATCCTCTTTTTAAGTGGGGCCCAAGAAGTCCGAGTTATATGCCACCCGATCCGCAATACCCACCACCACATGCACAAGCACCATTGCCACCACCACAAAATATTTTCCATACGCAAGGGCAGGTGCCTACAACAGTTCAATCAACTGATCAGCTTTTGGTTTGGCAGCAGAATCAAGTGGCCGAAACTATTAAAAAGCGAGATGGACTCGCGGACGTTCAAAATGAAATCACTGACATGAAAAAGGTTATTCTTGAGAATTCAACTGAGCAGAGGAAACTTGAAATAGCAATAGGCCAATTATCGACTCACCTGGCCAAGCTCTCAAACGAGAAAGGTAAACTTCCAAGCCAAGCAGAACAGGCGTCGGCAGTTTATGTCCTTCGCTGTGGATAGAAGATCGATAACAGAGTAGTTGACTGTGATGATGAGGTCGAGGTCAAGGATAAAACTCCTAGCAAGGGCGATGATTCTAAACCAGTAGATCAGCTGCATAAATCCTCTAATCGATATGTTCCCGGATCCATTCAAGGGACAATTCCGAATAACGCCCTTGGAAAAGACGATGTTCCTAAACCATCACCGCCAAAGCAATTGACAAAACTGATCAAGGATGCTATTCATTTCCAAGCCGTTTGTGTCCAACAAAAGAGAACAAAAGATTAATGGAACTATATAACTTATTGAAAAACGTCAATATCAACTTGCCACTTTTGGAGGTAATCAAAACAATGCCTGCCTATGTGAAGTTTTTTAAATAACTTGCTTCAAGGGAGAGACGCTTGGAGACAAACTAATTTGTAACACTACCAAAGGAAGTGAGTGCGGTTTTCACGAAGCCATTACTACCCAAAGAACGCGATCCTGGAAGTTTCTGCAATACTATTTCATTGGATAATGGATAACAAGCAAAAGGAATGTTGGATCTTGGAGCAGGAGTTAATCTAATGCCTTATTCACTTTATCAAGAATTTGACGTTGGACCACTGAAGCCGACGACCATACGACTACAGTTGGCCGATCGCTCAATTCGGCTACCCTTGGGGATGGTTGAGGATGTTTTAGTGCAAGTTGGAGAGCTAGTAATCCCCACTACTACAAAACATGGATTTCACGTCGGTTTTTTAACGTCGGTTTTATAGAAACCGACGTAAAATATTTATGACGTCGGTTTATATATAAACCGACGTGATATGTGACATACTTACATTGGTTATTTCAAAACCGACGTGATATAGAGTATATCACGTCGATTTTTAATAACCGACGTGAAAACTTATATTATAAAAAATAGTTAATACAATAAATAAACCCTGCCCCCGTCAATTATATTTTACTCTTGCCTCTCTCTACCTTGCTCATTTTTTCATTTCTTGGCAAAATCTGCTCCTGTCTCTTATACACATCTAGATGTGTATAAGAGACAGATCGTACCCCTACGCCTCTTTTACAAAATAAGACATCTTTTGATATCCTTTTTGACAAACCCCCCTCCTTTGATGCTATTCGAAGTTTTGGGTGCTTATGCTTTGCTCATAATCAAAGACACAAGGAGATAAGTTTGTT
>BMAC01001432.1:94945-118377 GCA_014905375.1 Phtheirospermum japonicum
TGTTATTATCAAGCCACTCATATTTTTAGATGTTTTTGTTTATGTTTCATATTGGTATAATTTAAATTGTACATCAGGCCAAACTCTTTTTTTTTTTACTTTTTTTGTCGCGTAAACGGACGAGTCAATATTTTTACCAAAGCACGCACTATCATTCCTTTTCATTCTACTTTTTATTTATTGAAATTTGCTAGTATCATTAACTTCTTCTGACAACTAATGCTACAGATTGCCTTTCACAATTGTACCAACGACTCTCAGCACCGCAATGGATCTAAGCAATGCGTCTCTGGTTTTCATCTCCATAACATTTGCCACTATGGTTGGACTTTTTTCTTTTCTTTCTTTCTTTTTTTTTTTTAAAATTTCATCACATGTATTATAGCTAATGCTTCTTCAGATAATGAACTCATATTATCTTTATATTTACAGTGTAAATCGGCGTCTCCAATATTTCACCTTTTTGCCTTCGCGTTCAGGTAGTTTATTTAAACTCAAATAGGTCAATCGTGAATGTGCATACAAAATTTACAAATATGAAAGATCATTTAAGGATTTAGACTATGTATAATTATACCCTTGCCTTATATGGCACTGGAGTTATTCTTGCTGGTGTTCTCTTTTGTCTCAGAATCCTCCAGGTATAATAATAATAATAATAATAATAATAATAATAATAATAATAATAATAATAATAATAATAATAATAATAATAATAATAATAATAATAATCTTACACGATGAGGGGAATTACGGAGAAAGYTGTTAATGATATATACATGCATATAATAAATGTAAGATTTTTGAACTTTCTTCACTACCATTATGATTTATGTTAATACATTTATCCTACTTGCRCAAATTTGGATTACTTTACCATTGTATTTGAAATATTAGGAAGTCATGTAGATAGTAACAATAGTTTTTCTTACAAGTGTTTTTAATGCCTTTTCTGTTAAAATTCCAACTAATTATGATGAAACGGCACATTATCTTCCTATATGTTCTCCTCATTCAATTTTGTACATGAACTAATCTTGTATTTTTGACTGAAACGCAGACTTCGGAACGAGGCTTCAAAATAAAGATATGTGGCCTTGAAATCCATAACGAAAATGTTAGAGATTTACTGAATTCAGAATCTGGTCGTAATCTCGCAACACTCTCTTATTTGCTACCCAAGCAAGATAAACGACGAACAACGCTCAGGTGACCATGGTTGTTTCTGAAAAGCAGCTTGTGCAGCATTTTCAAAAGGAGTTTGCGAGGCTGAAAATAGTGTTACGAACACCAGACCCGTCTAGTGAGAAAGACGTAAAAACTCAACAGGTTAGCTATACAGCGAGTCTCATAACTCTATTTTCTGGTTAAGGTTGGAATTTATGAGAAGTACTTATGATACGTAATAATCTTATGTATACTTAGATAGAGAGGGAAATGGAAGATCTTAGGCGTCAAAGAGATTTAGCACAGTCACAGGTTGATGACTTGCATAGGAAACTCGAGGACGAGCAGATACTTTGTTTAATCCTTTGCTGGATACACTTTCTTTTTTCTTTTTGGTTTGGTATGGTTTTGGAATAGTGATGGTGATTTTTTAATTTTTTTTTTGAAATTAGAATGATGAATTTCGAGTGTGTGAATGGATATGAGATGGAAATGTAATGTTTGGAAGTTAATTTGATATAAATAGTTAAATAATGATATCTATGATTGGTAGTAAAATTTATGGGAAAATGTGATACTGATTAGTGATCCAATGATTTTTAATTTCTTTTTAAATGAGTTGAAGTGATCTGTAGGAGAAAAAAAAGTGAAAATTGGTGAACAAAAAATCCCAGATGGGAGAAAAAGTTTAACTTATATTCCATGTGTAATGAAATGCAGAAGGCAAAAATGTCTGAGTTATCATCTACTCCTGTTGCGAAGAAATGCCTCTCATTCTCAACAAACTTATTACCCAAACACGACGGGTTGGAGCTAAGAAACACAACAGGACGACACGCATTGCGTCAATCATCGACCGCACCTTTCACTCTGATGCAAGAAATCTTTAAACTCGAGCACCTCCAAGAGCAGTTAGGCAAGGAAGCCAATCGGGCCCTCGAGGTTCTACAGAAGGAGGTTGCGTGCCATAGACTCGGAGAAAGATACGCCTACAAAGAGTGAAGGTGGCGAGGTTTCATCGAAGGAGGTCGTGTTTATATTATGTGGGGAATTACTTAATTTATTATTTTGGAAGTTTTTTAATGAAATATCACCGCATATTGTATAATCTATAATCAATTGTTCAATGAAATATCGATATAAATCTGTTATGATCACCCTACTAGATGAAATAATCCATTATTCAAAGCTTAAAAAATAATAAAAACTAATAACTCATCTAAATGAAAATGAACTAAAATCTTGCCAATCAAGATTATGTAATTTCCTTAATTAATTCTTTGTTCGACTATATATATGTGCAAGTTTGATATTAAGAACACTTTGATAATTTTCTGCTTAGGTGCTTGAGCTTGAAGCGAACGAAGCTGCTGGATACGTTTTGAGGAGGATGCGAATGTTCCAGAGATACAAGAAGAGTTACCGGCTTCGTGGCAGGTGTCTTTTAGGGAGCAGAGGCAACAGATAATCGAGTTATGGGATGTTTTCCATGTTTCGATCATTCACAGGACACAATTTTACCTCCTCTTCAAAGGGGACACTGCCGATCAGGTATACATGGAGGTGGAGCTTAGATACTTGGCATGGCTGCAGCAACACCTGGTGGAGATCGGAACTGCCAGCCCAGCTCGTGTCAGAAATGAGCCCACTATCTCTTTATCATCAAGGTTCGTTAAATTTAGGACAAAAACTTGTGTTATACCGTCTGATGTGTATTGAATTTGTACTTTGTACTATGGTTTATGTTGGAGATTTTAGAGATCTTATATTATTGCATAGTAGAGGTAATCTAGCCGAGCGGATGCGTTCATGTACATGGCTTTTCATCGAACACTTATGTTTCTTGTTGCGACCTATCCAAGAGTTTGTTGAAGTTGTCTGTATAATCAATGACGGGGATTATAAGATATGCTATATTATACGGTCATATTGGTATTTTTTGTGGTTATTATACCATTATTCAATTTAATATAGATATTTATTTATGTCATTTTTAGTGGTTATTTTACCATAATTAAAAAGCTGGTGCATATGTTTTAACATCGGTTTTCAGGAAAAACCCATGTTAAAGTCACATAAATCTACGTCGGTTTTCCGTAAAAYCCGACGTAATATGTCATGAAAACCACGTCGGTTTTCACTAAAAGTCGACGTGAAAAGCCACAGAATCTACGTCGGTTTTCTCAAATACCGACGTGGTTTTTGTGACATATTACGTCGGTTTTAAACCGACGTGAACCAACGTCACTTTCCACGTCGGTGGTTTAGACGTCGGTTGCAAAACCGACATTAAATGACAAAAATAACCGACGTGGAAAGGTTGTTTTGTAGTAGTGCCTGGTTGATTTTATAATCTTGGACGTAGGCGAAGTGCCGGTTGCGAGCACGGAGCATACCATTTTATTGGGGTGCCCGTTTATGTCTACCACCCATACTTTGGTTGATGTTCACAAAAGAAGAATGACGATGATCGTTTTGGGCGAATTAGTGATGTTTTCTCTAAAGGATACTCAAAACACTCCTACTCCTGCCATGCTAGATGATTGTTTGTTCATTGATCCCGTTGCATCATGCATTCATGAGCTAAAGGGAGTCGTGGTTGTGGGCGAATTAGGCATGGGGACGACGTCGGATTTCAAAGGAAGGAGGGGGATACGCTAGAAGTTGATTTAAGCGAGGAGTTTCATGAGTTTGACAATGAGAAGCATTTGAGTGGGGTAGATTTGATCGAGTTACTGGGGATTGACATTTACGATATTATTAAAGAATTTTAAGATGAATTAGATGTGGAGAGCAAAGCACCTAAACTCAAGCAAAAGGTGGAATTGAAGCCACCAACAAATCATTCGATGTACGATTCCCTCAACCCCAACAAAAATTTTTCACGTGCAAAGAACAAGGGCGAGGCATACGACAGCACTTGGATACCAAATAAGAAGAAATTGAAAGAGGTTCGCACCAAGGGATTTATAAACTCGCAGTATGAGGTTGGTCAATTAGTACTGTATAATCGTAACCGTAAGTTTGATCCAACCAATCTCGAGGCCGAATGGAGTGGAGCATTTTTGGTAAAAGAACTAGATAAATATGGAGTAGCCACTCTATACAATGAGCGTGACAAGACGCATTTCCAAGTTCATAAGCATCGACTTAAGCCTTATTACGAGAACTGTATGAAGAGTCGACATGGTAGCAAGAGAGAGTTCGTGGGCCCACCATTAGGAAGAGATTTATCGAGCATATAGCGTCGAGCAAGGGACGTTAAAATTTGCGCTTCTCGGGAGGTAACCCGAGATTTTTGTATCCTTTTGTATTTATTTTCAGTTTATTTAATGTTTTATTTTGTTTTTTATCTTTTTAGAGCAGATGGAAGGACTCGAACAAGGAGAATTGATCAATAAGCGAAGGAATAATCGACCCAGGATTTCCGCTCGCATTGACGTCGATACTGCTCGCGTCAGACTACGCGGCGTCGACGCACCTACCGAGAAAATTGCCTCTGTAGCGTCGATCTGGTTCGTGTTGGTCGACGCATCGTCGACGCAAACCCATTCCTGGCCCAGAACGCATTTAAACCTCGGAGTTGACCCGCCAACCCGACCCGTACACGTGTGGCCCGCGACTTTAAGCCCAGAATCAACTTATAAAACTGACGAAAGTCCTCCTCTCCTCCACTTTTCAATTCTCAAATTCAATTATAAAAATTTCTTCCTTCCTTCTTCACAAATTTTCTTTCTTCAAAAATTCACAAACTTCACCACCAACCCGCAAAAATTCATCCCACACAAACCACAAACCCAACTCCTTCTTTCCATCTTCACCTGTCAACCCAATATCTCTAATCTGGGCACAAACGGCTAAGGTGGAATTTCGGGCAATTTGTTCGTTTTCAAGAACAATCAATGAGGTACTTCGCTTAAAAATCTCTTGGGATTCATATATTGTTGATTGGTTGTGCTTGGGAAGCTTTTGGTCCAAGTAGTTCGTAAGTTCTTAGTTTGTTGAACACGCACGCCAAATGTTCGACAAAATTCCCCAAAGAACCAAAAAGCTTTATTTTTAAGATTTTTCATTCCCGTTCTACTTAGTTTTAATTGACGATGTCTCGGGTGGGTAAACGAAAGGATATTTTGGGAAAATACGGAGCGTCGTTCCCAATTTACGACAAAAAGGAAGGGAGCATTTTTAAGACTATTCAACAATGGGGATTCGCGACCCATCAGACTTTAAACGTTGACGGAATTGAGGAGCAAGCCTCAAATAGTTCGGAGCACCATACCGACCTTTCTCGTTATGTCGATGGCCTCGGTTGTGGATATTTTGCCCGCATGTACCTTCCTGGATTTAACGAGCTTACGCTCGAGTTTTTCGCTACATTAACAATCCGCAATGACGAAACGTTTACTTGTCGTTTGGGAGGAAATGAAATCTATGTGGACGAGGAGATTTTTGGTAACATATTTGGTTTCCCGACCGAAGGGGACCACCTGGTAGGCGTCTAAGGCTTTGACTTAGCCTCTTTTTAGGATATGATAACTGGGGGCAACACGGGCGATTGCAAGCGATTTCCTTGCTCGAAGATTCAAGATGACGCCCTCTATGTAACTTACAAGATCCTCGCCCACATCATTTTATGCAAGAACAAGGCCACATACGCGATCCGAGCTTTACATTCTACAATGTCTTCTTGACGGTTGTCAACCCCGGCTTTACCCGTTTATTTTGAGCGGACTCTATAACGTTACTAAGGGTAAGCCAGGCAACAAATCGCCTCTTCTCTCTTTTGCACTGTACATTACCGGCCTCGCCCGTCACTTCGGGTTCGATCCGGCCGAAAAAGGCTTGCAACCACTCGGGACAACTTCACTTTCTTTGACACGTGCCCCTGCACCCCGAGTGAGGTCTACGACTCAAGGAGGTTCCTCGTCTCGACCAAGCGACGAGGATGGCGACACGACTATGGAGCCAGTCCCACGTACCAATTCGGGCCCGAGTCCCCATTGGGGCCAATTTTTCACAGATAACCGAGCATTCCAATTGAAGATGTTCGACATGCTTCAAATCATCGACGACAAGATAGACACGAACCACGAGCAAAATCGACGGAGCTTGAGGAAAATGCGAGCTCGCATTTCGAGACTTGAGGAGCGGTTTGAGGCATCGTTTCCCCAACTTGGCATGGACATCAATGATGCTCTCGAGGATGATGGATCCCCCGAGTTCTGACATCTTTGTATCTTTATTTTCTGTTTTAATAATAAAAATAACTAAATATAAAATATATATCTATATATATATCTATATATATATCTATATATATATATCTATATATATATATATATATCTATATATATCTCTATATATATATATATATAATAAAAATCCAAAAATATTGTTATTTTCTTTGCTTTTGATTGTTTCATTTTTTTAGGACATTTCATATCACGTACGTTGAAGCGATGGCCAATTGCACAAATCAACGAGTAGCGGCTCGACCTTCTATTTCAGGGATGTTTTCTTTTCCTTCTTCTTTTTGAGTTTTGGATGTATTTGTGGCAATCAGGAGATTGCCGGGATTTTTAGAGAGGGGGGTGGCCGAGTGTAATTTTTATTTGCTTAATTGTGTACCTTTTAATATTTGGCCTGTAATAATTAAATTCTTAAACGTGATTAATTGCTATTTCTGCGCTAAATTGTGTTTGTATGGCTTGCCTGTCAAAGTTGACTATGTATGATTTGATGTTCTTATCTTTGAGCGTGTATAAGTGCATAAATTTTTCAAAATTATATTTATATATTATAAAATGGTACTTGGCACAATTGATTTCGCAAACCTTAAAAGCAGCGTCAATTCAAAAATTTTCATGCAAAAAGCCCGTGAGTAGCCTGAGTAATTATCATCATTGCATGTACTTAAATGAGTTTTGATTTGATATCTCTTTGAAACCGCTGTGTGTAGTTGGCTTTGAAGATGACGTTAAGGCACAGAAAAAAAACCCTATTCCGGCCATATCCATATAATTTTAGCCACTATAAATTTCGAATGAGCCAATCATAGCCAAATAATCTATACCTATAGCCATGTGTGTTTTGAGTCGACCCCTACTAACCTATTAAAATCGTGGGGTAGGAGTTCGTTATTTTTATTGGTTATTTAGTGTTTTGGAATTTTTATTAGGAGCTTATGAAATTATTGTAATTAAGGACCACCATCCTTCAAAAAAAAAATTTAAAAAAACAAAAAAAAAACATGAGAACCCCATGAAAAAAAAAAGATTTGAAGGGGGACAAATAAAAAAAAGAAGGAATAAGAAGGATGGTGAATCATGTTGAGTCATTGCCTACATTTATAAAGGCTTGTTTATTATTGTTTATTTTCTTATGAAGCTTGATGTTTAAAAGGCAAGAGTTGTAATGTAAGTGAAAAAGAAGCATATCATTAGCTTCTAAATCATTTAAGTGGTTCGAGCGAAAAGTCGGTTTACGGTTTGCGAGTTGAGAAATAGCCTAAGTATAAAGGCTACGTTATGAGTGTTTAGTGAGGTTTTATTTTGAGCGAGGTGAAGCACATTGCTTCGTGATTAGAATAGGTTTGGTGAGTTATTGATCACGTTAGATCGTGAGTTAGCCACACGGCTTATATATTCCATACCCGTCCAATGAGCCTTACATTACAACCCGAAAAGACCTTTTCCGATTCTTAGTTTTGACAGCACACTTAATTTGCGATTGAAAATAGATTGATTTTCCGTGCTTATTTATTTTGCATGTATTTGAATGATTTGAGCGTATACACGTCCCATGCAGCAATGCTTGAGTGCTTTTGAGCGTACACCCACATATTTATTTCTCTTTTGAGAGGACACATGAATTCGATTTTGGAGTGACGATGTAACAAAGGTGGAGAGTTTGACGTTGCGTGACTTGTACCTATATTTTCAAATTTATGCATGTAGCACGACACGATTCTTTATTTGAACATATTTTCTTTCTTGTTATACTTTGAATCTATCGTTTGTTCGAGGACGAACAAACCAAATTAAGCGTGGGGTAGTTGATTAGCGCAGATTTGTCCTTATATTTAATAGTATTTTAGTTCTTTTTTCTATTTGTTTTTGGTATAAGTTGGATGATTTAAGCTTAATTCCGTATTTTTATACTTCCAGCTTATTTTATCGTATTTTGATCATAATTGATGAGAATAGGTAATTAGATGTTGTTTTTTACCTTACAGCTTAGTAACCAGAAGAGTTTAGCGCGTAAATAGATGAAGTTCGATGTTCAAAAGTGGAGAACGAGATTTCCGGTGAACATGTAGCAGAAAGATCGAGAAAATGAGACGTACTCTCAGTCGCGTCGGTCGACGCGAGCGTCGACGCGGATCCTGCCCACGATAGTCGACACTCACTCGACGCCAAGCTGACGTAACTCTCTGAAGCGTCGATCCATGACTGCGTTAATTGACGCCCCCTCCCAATCGACGCGAGCGCACAGGCAGCGTCGAAGCCGAGCTCCAGCATGCATCGGTGGACGCGAAGTTGACGTGGCTGCCCAGAAATGCATTTTTAGGTTTTCTTGTGCGCCAAGACATGCTACATCTATAAATACCCTTCATAATTCAGATTTTAGCAAGAGACACAACTACCTAGGGTTAGAGAGCACAGAAACAACGCATTTATACACATCGTTACAAAGATAGAGATCGAGATTGAAGATTCAAGTTCCTCACGTTCAAGATTCACTTCAAATCAAGATCTTTGTTCCAACTCCGGATTCGCTGGAGATTTTTATCGCTTTTATTAGTTCAAAGTTGTTCAAAGTGATAACGGCACTCAATTTAATTGTTTGCTCGATTATTTCAATGCGACTTGTATTTTACTTCAAACCTCATGTGTGGGCACTCCACAACAAAATTGGAGAGTAGAGAGGAAACATAAACATATATTGAATGTCGGAAGGGTTTACGGTTTCAAGCAAAATTGCCTATTTATATTTGGGGGGAATGCATTCTTGCTGCAGCTCACTTGATTAATCGTACCCCTACGCCTCTTTTACAAAATAAGACACCTTTTGAGATCCTTTTTGACAAACCCCCCTCCTTTGATGCTATTCGAAGTTTTGGGTGCTTATGCTTTGCTCATAATCAAAGACACAAGGAGATAAGTTTGTTAGTCGGAAATTGTTTGATGTTGAAAGAAAAGAGTTCTTTGTTTCTCGGGATATGAAGTTTGTGGAGGAAGTTTTCCCGTATAGTTGCCAAGATGATGTGAATATTGTGTGCAATGAAATTAATGAACTTGATGTTCATCATGATTTTGCCGAATTGAGTGTATCTGAAGATGAGGATGCTGAATTTGTTCAAGAAACGATCATCCCAGCACACCAAAACCCAGCGCGCACTGGGCCAACCCATCACCAGGCTATGCTCTCTGATCCGGGCGCTGAGCATACCTTTCCCGCTGGGCCATTTTAGCAACACACAATTGATGATTTGGTTTCAGATGTTGGTGAAACTCATGCGCAAGAAATGGGGCGTGGCCACATAGAAAAATTTCCAAATGTTTTACTTCAGGATTACGTAACTCATATGGTTTTGCTAATAGCCCGTCCTCCATCCCTACTTCATCCAATCACTCCTCAGGTACTCCTTATCCTTTAGCACACTATATAAATTGTGATAATTTTTCTGCAAATTATCAAAATTTCCTTGCAGCAATTATCAAGGGCACAAATCCTCGATCTTTCAAAGAATCAATGAAGTATGACGGTTTGCGAAAGTCAATGCAAGAAGAGATTCAGGCTCTTGAAGACAATAGTACATGGACCTTGGAACATCTTCCTCCGGGGAAACATGCTCTTGGTAGCCAATGGGTATACAAGATAAAATATTTGTCAAATGGAGATATTGAGCGTCTCAAATCTAGATTAGTGGTGTTTGGCAATCATCAACAAGCAGGGCTCAATTACAATGAGACATTTGCTCCGGTTGCCAAGATGACCACCGTTCGTGCTTTCCTTGCAATAGCGTCATCTAAGAATTGGGAACTTCATCAAATGGATGTTCATAATGCATTCTTACATGGTGATATAGATGAAGAGGTGTACATGAGACTTCCTCTCGGGTTTGAGAGTTCGGATCCATCTTTGGTGTGTCGATTACGTAAGTCATTGTATGAAGCAAGCCCCCAGATGTTAGTTTGCAAATTTGGTTTAGTCTTTGCAAGGGTATGGGTTTCTTCAGTCCTATTCAGATTACTCTCTTTTCACATTAACTAAAGGCATTACTCAAATCAATGTCTTAGTTTATGTTGATGATCTTATTATCTCTAGGAATGATTCCGCTGCGCTGACTACTTTCAAAGCTTATCTTGGTGACTGTTTTAAAATAAAGGATCTTAGGAGTCTAAAATATTTTTTGGGCATCGAGGTTGCTCGAAATCCATCAGGTTTGTTTTTGTGTCAACGCAAATACACCTTGGATATTATTTCTGAAACAGGTTTGTTGGGAGCAAAGCCAATTGGGTTTCCCATAGAGCAAAATCACAAGCTCGGTCTTGAAACTGGAGAACTTTTACAGGATCCCGAATCCTATCGTAGACTTGTGGGTCGCTTGATTTATCTAGCAGTTACTAGACCGGATTTGGTTTATTCGGTTCATATTCTGTCTCAATTTATGCTAGAACCTCGCATAGAGCATTGGGAGGCAGCTCTCCGTGTTGTACGTTATTTGAAAGGAACTCTGGGTCAGGGCATTTTGTTGCGTGCTGATAATGCATTGACTTTGGAGGGATGGTGTGATTCGGATTGGGCAGATTGTCCTCTCACTCGTAGCTCTTTGATAGGTTGGCTTGTTTTTATAGGTCAATCTCCTATCTCTTGGAAGACAAAGAAATAATATACGGTGTCAAGATCGTCTACGGAAGCCGAATATAGGTCTATGGCTGCGGTCACTTGCGAACTCAAGTGGTTAAAAGGTTTGTTGTTAAGCTTGGGTATGCAACATCCTAAAGCAATAAAATTATTTCGTGATAGTGAATCGGCTCTTCATATAGCAAAGAATCATGTTTTTCATGAGCTGACAAAACATATCGAGGTTGATTGTCATTTTGTCCGCGATGCGATTAGTGATGGTTTGATTTCTCCGGCTCATGTTTCAACTTCTTCTCAATTGGCAGATATTTTCACAAAGGCTCTCGGCAAAGCTCAATTTGATTTTCTTCTTCCCAAGTTGGGCATTTATAATCCCCCATGCTCCAACTTGAGGGGGGTATTAAGATATATTTAGAATATTTATGGGATATATTTTCTTGTATCAATTAGGATTTATTTCTTTTGGTAGTTTCCTACTTGTTTCCTAATTATTTTTCTAGGGTTGTATTATAAATATACTCTATGAATCAATGAAAGGCAGTAAAGCCGTGTTCATCACTTTAACAAAATGTGTTACTTCCTCGCATGAGTCTTCGGATGTTAGAATACCTTTCAAAGTTTAAACGAAGGCAATTTTCTCTCACGATTTCATATGCGATGACGATAAACAAGAGTAAGGGTCAATCACTTTTGAATGTCGGCTTTTATCTGAAGAATCCCGTGTTCAATCATAGTCAGTTATATGTTGCTTTGTCGCGTGTCACCCATCGAAAGGGTTTGAAATATTAGTTTGTGGTGATGACGATTTGAAATCGAACATGACCAATAATTTAATATACAAAGAAGTATTTACTAATGTATAAATATTAACGCTCATACTTAAATTCCACGTGAGTGTACAATCAAGGTGAAGTACAATGTTAACGCATTGTCAATAATTTGTTAAGAGGAATCGTCCTAATTTTCTTTGCTCTAAATGAGAAGAACACCATCTTCACGCTAGATGATTAGGTCTTCAAATATTAAATACACTATTTTATTTTTACACCTGGGCGATACACGGGGTAGAAAATTAAAATATAAAAATTCAAATTATTCTAATATTACTTTTATTATTATTTACTATGTGACGATATAAATAAATAGAGAGATAGAGATGGTGATAAATAACTAAAAAAATCCACACTACATAAATTATAAATCGAATCCACACTACATAAATGAACGTTAAAATTATATGTTACTGAATACCTATTTGTACACTACATTATTGGTCATGTTCGATCTTGAATCGCATCACCACAAACTAATATCTTCAACCCCTTTCGATGGGTGAAATGTGATACGGCAACATATAACTGACCATGATTGAACACAGGATTCTTCAGATAAAGACCGACGTTCGAAAGTGATTAACATGTACTCTTATTTATCATCATCGCATATGAAATCATGAGTGGAAATAGCATTCGTTGAAACTTGAAAGGTACCCTAACGTCAGAAGGCGTTAGACTCATTTAGGGAAGCAACACTTTTTCGCCTGCCTTTGCACTGGTTAGAATTTTACATTCAAGGACGTGCGTGGAAAGTCGTGTAACAACCAATCTCGTCCCATTACACAATCCTATTGAGTAGTCTATGTTCCTCAATAACATAACAGGAGTCCCCACCTTCAGATGAAATTCATGATTAGGCACCACAAAATACTTTATACCATTCAAGAATTCAGACGTGTGCAAATCACTCAAGAAGTCAATCCCACCATTGGATTTGTAAGCACTGTCCGAACTTAGGTAGGTGTACCCCTCGCTCGATTTCAAAGTGTTCATGCACTCGTTGACAGAGTCCACAACATTCAGAGTCGGGGCCAATATGGCCCTATCCTTCAGGAACATTGGGTTGTCAATAGAGTCTCTAAACATCGGATATGTATCCTCAAAAATAGATGCAATGGGGTCGCCCGAATATGGTAGAGGATATCATCTGGAATTTCTATTGCAGCACAACCATCATTCGGTCCTCCTATCTTTCCATCTCCAATGCTGGCAATCCAGTCGGAGAACTCCTCCAACTCAGCACGTTCTTGTCCGTCACCGAGACTCTGGAGCCTCATGTTCTGAGTTAGCCTCAACACAGTGCAGTGTCTCCACATGCTGGACGAATCAATATCCACATTCACTATTTCTTGTCGGCTGCCCTTAGGGACAACAGGCAATATCTAGCGAAAGTCTCTACCAAACACAACGCTCTTTCCACCAAATGGCATGTGCCTGTTGGCCGAATCTATATCCTCCATTATGTCCTGCAAGCTCTTCTAAATAGCCTCAAAGCAATGCTTGTGCATCATYGGAGCCTCGTCCCATATTATGAGTTTGCAACGAATCACCAATTCCGCAAGTAGGGTGCCTTTCTTAATATTACAATCCGGCCTTTTGTGCGGATTCAGAGGGATACCAAATTGGGATTGCACGGTCCTTCCACCAGGCAAAAGCAGAGATGTTATGCCGCTCGATGCCACATTCAGCATGATATGACCCTCAGACCTCAACCTAGCGGATAGAGTTCTCCACATGTACGTTTTTCTCGTACCTCTATAGCCATACACGAAGAACATAGCACCACCATCGGACTCGGCCTCACTCATTATCTTGGAGTACATAACGCCTTACGATCATAGTTCAACTCATCCTGGATCAATCTACTATGACCAACACCGTTACCATTGGTCTCCGGAAAAAGCATGGAACCAAAATCGCGCAGGGTCATACCTTAACATCTCAGTAATTTCTCAATCTCTACCAAAGCTAAATCCTTTATCTGAGACTCACTCAAATTCAGTTCTGCTAATTAACAACACATGTTTTAGTTATAACACACAAAAATACAATAAACATAACTAATATAGTAGATTTAAAAAAATTATAATCACGATTCATTACACACCATCACGTGCATTTACTTGGATTTCTAAAGATCAGACGTTGCCTGTAGAGCATATCCTCCGACATAAACTGCTAACTCTTGTCCCACACATCCTCGGGCCTAGCAAGTGTATCAGCCAAAAATAGCGGCACAAAAGGACACCTGAGAGAGTGAGCGGAGGTCCACTCACTTGCTTCGGCGATGCCATCAATGTACTTCCTATCATCTTCCAACAAACCCCATGCATAACATACTTCATTGTACGACACATGCTGAACACCATCGTGCTTCCTATAGTCTGCGTGGAAAGTAGCTCTGTTGACAACAGTAAGCAAGCACCTCAGTAGTAATTGTCCCCACATCCAGGGGGAACATAATACAACCTACCAACAAACGGAATTCATTGCCTGGGTTTCACTTCCTTGCGTACCTGTCCCATACAAACTCGGAGGGTGCCTCTGCATACGTCAGAAGTCTTGCCTGAGGATATATCTTATTCGCTTCCATCCATTCAAGGAACATGCTTTCCTTGACTATTTTTTTAATTTAGGACATCCTCTATATCCTCGTCCTCTTCATAAACAATGCTCTGTTCGTTCTCCAGATGGAAGCTGAGACGCGTGACCGAAGGGTACTTATAATGCAGTTTCTTCTAATTAAATCGAATATACTTTAATTGAGCAATATAATACGCTTGCCCCGGTTAAACGGATCAGCATCACCGCGCATGATAGAATCAGCCAAACCCTTGTAGATATCCCACTAGAGTTTCTTCTGACTAAATCGAATATACTTTAATCGAGCCGTCTCGACCATGGTATACGCATCTACGAAAAATTGCTGAAATAATCGTTGGGACGAAAGAATAGTAGAGGGATCATCCTCCCTATCATGAAGTCTGAATGCAAAGTATTCATGTACACTGATATATATCCGTCCCTTCTCGGTTTTCTTCATTCTCTCCATAAATGTAATGTTTCTGTGTAACCATCCTCCCCATAAGGTAACAACAGAGGATACTGCAAGGCCAAATACAATACATTCAGCTCATTTATCCTTCACAAAGAACCACTCCGAGATTCAACCACTATGTCCTTATCCCCCAAAGTTGCATCAAATTCACCAACAACCAACACGACAACGTCATTTCACATGGGTAGATTAAGTATACGTTCATCCCTATAAATAAGACGCACCCGAACATCAGTATGACCACACTCTTGCATTTTATCCTCTGCCTTTTTAAATGTCTTCACAAGTTCATTCTGGTCATCCAACATTTGCTTCAGCCCATCGACAATCTCTTCACGCAGGTTATTAGCCAATCCTACTTGCCTACATCAGAACATAGTCGACACAAAAGACATTTCATTAAATATAAGACATTCCGTAAACAATATCAAGACTTTCAGAATTATAAATATTATAAATGTTTTTCACGCAACAAACCTCACTGAATTCATCAGGTGGGAAACTTCATGTTCCCTATCATATACGTAAAGCTGTGAAAACTTAGGGGTTCCGCCATTTTCTGGCAATAGACCACCAATCAGGTGGTAGTTCTGACCGTGTATTTTGAGAATGGGAGGACAACCTCCTTTGTTTATATCACTATCAATCTTCCCCCCCATGGACGTAAAACAGAACATACTATTATATGATCTAATATTATCCTGAAAGTGTTTTCTTCTACTGTTGGTTCCATGCAACAATTCATGGAGAAACGCAAGCGGTTTCATTAACCGGGGGAGGTCAATGATGCCGCGACTACAACACCCATTGTAGTGTGGATCCGTTAGGTTATTCTAGGATCTCGACTTCTCCTCGTATCACAAATATGGCACCAAAAAACCTACAACGACAGCTCGCATCTCCACTATCCTAATACTCTACAAATTAATTAAATAATTCATATTGGAAGACTGATGTTAATAATGATGGGAATATTCATGGGAGTGATATCAAAAGCACACTTAAACAAATATGTACATTTATGTACCCGGTGGCAGTGGGTTGTTGCCGATCGGGTCATCCGTGAGATCAATTACATTGCTTCAGATACCGATCCCTCTACCGATATTCTTCTTACACGCATAGGGTCGTCTATTAATTGGAGCTGCAGTTCAAAATAGAAAATGCCCTTGGTAACGAATAATTTTGTTAAAATCTAACTAAAAATGAATCCAAGATTCATATTACGACTGACCAGCACTCGTAGAGGTTTTTTCTTTCGTTCGTTGGAAGATTTGTCGTTATCCGTGACTGCACCATCAGGAAGATTGAAACAACATTCTTCCTTCGTGTATACGGTCTTTTGTTGACCGGGGCTATAGCCAAAATAATAAAAATCAATAGATCAATTTTAACTACGATACTTATAAATCAATTCCAAAAGTGCTTTTTGTTTTTTAGTCTTGAAAACTAACTGACCAACACTCAAAGTAGATGATATCTGATTGACATGTGCCAGGTTGTCAATATTCGGGGCTAAATTTTTGACAAAAGTACTATCATCAACAATTATAATGTCCGTTGGATCATCAATTGTGAGGTGAACGAATATTCTTGAATTAGAACCACCACAACTATTGTTTGAATGTTCATTGTGGGGTCAAGACAGCCGCCTCGAATGAATAACTACAGTTTTTATAAGTCACAAACATACACGTACCAATTTTAGCGTAAATTATTTTAATTCAACATTGGAGCTGAATTAAAAAATTTACCATTAGTGACGTCACTCAGAGCCAAGCTTTGAAAAGGTGAAATTCTATTGCCAGCCTTATGTCTTTTCGATCCGATAGTTACATTCTCATTTGGTATCGAGGAGCCTATAAGAATTGTTTGATAGACATTAGTTCAGTAAATAAAATAAGACAAACATCGGTTTTAGCGCACATTAACATAACAACATATAAATTATAGAATCAAATGTGTTGAATTATATACAATCGTGCGAGCAATGTAGCCCCAAATCCGTTAATTGAGCCATACTTTTACCTGCTCTCGCGCTTGATAACACTCTTGAGGTTACGCATGGGCATGTATTCTTAGACATATTCCCACTGCCTGTGACAATCATACATTTAGAGAACAAATCATAAATATTGAATAGTAGAAATTTAACAAACAAATCATAAATACATAAATAAATGTGTAAAATAGTAAAATTAATTTCATAAACATGAAAGAAACTTGAACTTGTAATTTAAAATTTTACATTAATATCATATTATAAATCACATGAATACTGTTTGAGCATAAAATGCTTTCACCCTCTACATAAATTCAAAATAGAATAATAAACCTCGAATCCGAAATCCTAATAGCAATATTTAAATCAATAGTAACTGAATAATAAAAAATAGTAAAAATAATAATTCTAATAAATAATTAAGATATGTTCTTTTCACTCATCATCCTGCACAATTCCATCAATTCTTGCTTCATCTTCCTCATCAATCCCAGCAACAATGCCTTCTTCAAAGTTTAGGACATTATTCCGCACCGATTTTCCATTCTTAGAGAGAACCCTAGACGTCTTTCATGAAGTGGAAGCTATACCCTCACCATCGAACATCAATTTCATTATGGTTGAACTCTCACCATCCAACTCCATAATTTTGACTTTTTAAATAGGAGTAGTAACCTCATCCTCGGGACAAGCATCTTGTACAATTGTTTCAATTTAAAATCAATGCGTGTAATTTCACAAACTTTTTTAAAAAATATTTTTCAAGACTACAAATGTTACACTAAGTTACCATTCCATTGTCGGTCTCCTCCCTTTGAATCAGTGTCAAAAAGTCTGATTCCTTCAAGAAAATAAAATGACAGTTGAATCGCGAAACGTTTTCAAAAAATTCCAAACATCTCAAAAAAATTAAAAAAATTGATAGACTTTACTATCTATCAAAAATAATTCTAATAATGACAGTTGAATCGCGAAACGTTTTCAAAAAATTTCAAACATCTCAAAAAAAAATTAAAAAAATTGATAGACTTTACTATCTATAAAAATCTATAAATTTCAAAATTAGGCTAACTCACATCCTCCTCGAGGGTCCACTTGTTGTATTTAGCTACTAAAGACTGGTCGGTAATCAATCGCACAACTGAAAACGCGCTTGATTCATTATGAATTTGTCCCATATTAACCTTCACCTTAAATAGAACTGTTTGATCAATTAGTTTCAGCAAATCTTCATCATAGCAATTCTACATTTCCAAAAAAACCACATTAAACTTGTATATTGCTGCTCATTAGTTCCTTTTTTTAATAAGTTGCTGAAAGACAAATATCTCACTCAAAAATCTATTAAAATTTATGTCCTACCTCCAAAGATTCGACCCGAAGGTCGTGGCATGACCTTCCAATTAATTTTCCAGCCTTCTGATCCCAGCATATTAAAGATGCATTAGCCTTAGAGTCCAAAACCCCAATCCTTACCTTGTACCTTCATATTAAAAAAAACATGATATTAAATAATTGTCTAAAAGATTAGATACTGTGTCAAATATTTTATTTTATTAACTTAATTTGTTATCTAAACACACCCGATTTTACCCGAAGAAATCTGTCTCATGCAACCCCCGCACTTGAATTGATTCTCATCCTCCTCAAGTTTTCTATGGAACTTTGTGCATGCATTGTACCACCAATCATCGATAAAAGAACTAATAATCGTACATATTCAAAACGTGCATGGCTGTATTTAAAACAGTAATCTATGAAAAAAATTAAACATCAGAAATAAAAAATATAAGAACAACACAACTCTAAAATAAATGTACCTCATCGACTGAATACAAATAATCGATCATATGGAAGACGACATTGCCGGAGGCAATCTCATCAACTTCATTTCGCGAGAGCGTTAAACTACCGCGGCTAATACTCTTGGTTAGATTATTAGACCCCTTTGGAATTCTATATTTATTAAAATTCACAATTTAAAATATGTTATATAAATAACAAATAAGGTATTTATCAAACACTAATCGAACTAATCATATTTCAAAAAACATACCTACTTTTAAACTGATTATTTCTGGCACAGAATCGGAAGTAATCAGTTTCGTCACCTCAAACGAATTCAATAGAGTAACAATATCTATAATCAAAAAATTATAATTATTTTTTGTTTAAATTATACAAAAAATATAAATATAAAATAACTTTAAAGGCAGATTTCAGTACGAAAAATACACAGAAACTAAACATAAGAAAACAAAAATTGTCTAAACTTTAATATACAGCAGAATAAGTATTTATTAATCAAATCTGAAAAAATTCTAGATAATAAATTATGTTTTAATTAAGTTCTTTCCAAAAATTAAAAATTAACAAAACGATATTAAAAAAACCAGAATATAAAATCAAAAAATAAACATAATCTAAAAATATAAATATAAAAAATGCCGAAACTGAAAATTTTCTCAAAATAAACAGAATCTAAAAATATTTTTAAAAAATAAGAATATAAAATCATAAAATAAACAGAATCTAAAAATAAAAAAAAAAGAAAAAAGAAAACTGCAATCAGACCAAATATATTATTACCTTTATAGACCTTGGCACGACACATTTGCAAAATTATCACCGGAGGTTCCATGGATAGACCACTTTCGAAAGCCAAGATTTGGTCAACGTATTCGCCTCAAAGAGTACAACTTAGGCGACGACCAATATAATACCAAACGATAACAAACGCTAATTATTAACTCCTATATTCCTATTTAAATATAAAAGAAACCAAATAAATAATATATGAAATAATAAATATGCAAAATCATATAATTGAAAATTACCTTAAATTTTCGAGAATAATCTCAATCAGTCTTGCTCGACGTCCTCCCGTCAATTCTTTCTCCTGGGGGTTACGGATTTCCGACACCTTCCCAATTATATTTATAATAAGAAATTTAACTAAATTGGTTAAAAACGACCGAAATTGTATATATCTTTAATATTCAAAAATATTAAGAAACTAACCGAATAAAATTGTCTCGTCAACTTTCTTGACGTTAGTCAGTGTTGAAAAAGTGCGACAGTCAAACATGTAATTAGGGAAAGAATCCTTCTCTACGTCGACTATAATTATTTTCGCATGGAAAATAATTTTGAATTTGGCCATCTTGGTCCGCAATTTGCCGATGTTGTTCTCTACGTAATAGTTTCTAATAGCATAAACGCGACCTTCAACACAATTTGACATTTATCCTTTTAATAACACTAGTAATCATCCTCCCTGTTTTAAAGTAATTGGAGACAATTTATTTTAATTCAATACATTAATCGAATAATAATTAGTAGATAGTTCGAACCTATATACATCTATATATAAAAATAAAATCAGATCAAAGTAATTACCTTCGGAGTAGGTCTTGGGTGAGACCTGTCTCATAGAATGAGACCACATTTTAATATTTTCTAAATTGACCCGAACCCAAATCGCTGCCCACCCAGACCCAAAACCGGACCCAACTCAAGTATCAAAACCCTCCAAATCGGAACCAAAATTGCGGCTCCACTCCATCTTCTTCAGAAAATCGCAAAATCGCCCCCTTCATTCTTCAGAAAAATCACCGGCAACTCCCCCTTTTCAGCAAAATCGCCGGCGGCTCCTCCATTATTCAGAAAAACTCTCAGCTCCACACAATCTTCATCACGGCGGTTTTAAACCATGAATTTCAAAGATCCAATTCTCAAAATATCTCGAAAATCAAATAATTGAAGCAGCGGAGGGTCGACCTGGGTAATAGGTTCATTTTCGGTGCGAGCCTGCGGAGCGGTGTGTTCTTTGACTCGGAGAGGCTACATCTGTTGAAGAAGGATGGGCCGGTTCGTGGTGAAGAACACGATTTCTCAGGTATCGAAGAAGCCAATATTTATTATCCATCCTTTGATAAGAACTCGTGTGGGGTTGGGTTTGTGGTGGATCTTTCCAATATTTAGTAAATTGTCTGTGTTGTTTGAGTTTGGTGGTGCATTTTATGCAAAAATGATTCGTTGTATTAGAATGCAAATGGTGTTTCAATCTGATGTTTAGCAACACCATGATCAACTCATATATGAAGAATAGGTGTGTTTTGCAATGATCTAAAGATGCTTGACGAAATGCGTAGCAGAGATTTTATTTCTTGGAAATAGATTTCGAGGTTTGTCTTTGAAGGAAACGCAAACAGGTCTTTGTTGTTCAACGAAATGCAAACGGAGGTGGATTTGAATGAGGTAATGTTGATCGTGATTCTTCAAATGGTGGTGGTTTTCTTGTTCGTGATTTCTCCGAGCGTGGAGGCGGTGGGGTGCCAGGCAGGGAGCTCGACCAGCTTGTCAATGGCAGCCTTAGCTTTCTTGATGAGCCAGTCGACGACCTTCTGGGGTGGTCGTAGCCGAGGCGGTCCTGAACGTCGTAGAATTGTATGGCGGTATGGGCAGTGAGGCGAACGCGGCGGTCCCTAGGGCCCTTCACAGTGCAAACCTTGATGTGCCGGTTCTTTCTGTCGGTGGACCAGCCTGCCGGAATTCCATGGATATGGGAGCCACGTGCCCTTTCGAGGTTTACGGCTTATGAAGATGTGGTTGAGCGATTCGGAGGGAAATATGATTATATTACTGTTATTGTTGCTTACGTGATCAAGCTGTTGTTGATATCAGCAACTTAATTGTACAGAGAGATTTTTTGGCATCGTTGCATTGATAATTTGTTATAATATGTGAATTGTGATTGTAGTTTATTCTGAATGTAGCTATTATTTTGTAGTTCTAATTAAGCTCTGCGCTAGGTTGAACACTTATTGTAAAAGAAGTTGATTTGTATATATAAAAAGAAAAGTGTAAGAAAGAGATGGATTGCATCATGCCACGTAATTCTGATGAGAAATATACTTAATTAGATGATCAATAGTTTGATCATTAAGTGTAATGTTTTCTAATTTTTGTTGTGATTTTTGTGTTCAGAATGCATTTTATGGTCCTTGATTTACTGTAAGATATTTATTCATGTTAGGTTTTATTATATAATAGAAGGAAGCCTATTCAGTTATTTGTGTTCTGTATTGATTCATTATGCAGTTTGAAGTTTTTTTTTAAATACAATATTAGTTGTTAAGGATGACCCTTACTTGAATTATATTTTGTGATACTTTATCTATATTTTGTGATACATTAACTATTTTTTTTGATACTTTAACTATAAAGTAAAGAAAATGAAAAAACAAAATACATAATCATGTTATACTTTAACTATATTTTGTAATACAATTACCTTAATTTGTGATACTTTTACTACAATTTATAATATTTTCATTAAAAACTATAATACTAATAATAATAATAATAATAATAATAATAATAATAATAATAATAATAATAATAATAATAATAATAATAATAATAATAATAATAGATATTCTTATAGAAGTCTTTTGCAATACTTTTATACAAAATTATAATACTTTTACTACTTTTTGTGATACTTATATAAGAGTATAAAATACAATATTTTTTTTTATTTAAAGTTGTAATACTTTTAAATAACAATCTTTTGTGATACTTTAACAATGTTTTGTGATACTTTAACAATGTTTTGTGATACTCAGATAACTTGGGTTAAAAATGTTACTTAACTATGTTTTATTGTAAGAATATGTATAAAAAACTTGTGATACTTTAACAATTTTTTGTAATACTTTAACAATGTTTTGTGATACTTGAACAACTTGAGTTAAAAACATTACTTAACTATACTTTAATTAAAATTAGGTATAAAAACTTGYGATATTTTAACAATATTTTGTGATACTTTAGCAATCTTTTGTGATACTTTAACAATATTTTGTAATACTATAATTATATTTTGTGATACTTTAACAACACTTTGTAATACTTACTATAACAATATGTAGACGTAATAAAATTAAATATAAATATAGACGAACTATATTTTGCAATACTATAGTTATACTTTGTGATCACTACAAAAAAATCCGGCAATCCTGACGGCCAAATCCGTCAGGATTCCGTCAGTATAACAAATACTGACGGCCTCCTGACGGATTATGGCCGCCAGTATATTTGCGGTCAGGATTGTAGCATCCTGACGGAAATTGTAAACCGCCCAGGAATGCCGGCGGTTTCGTTGACGGCTTGTGCCGCCAGGAAATGCCCGCCAGTATTACTGTCGGGTAATAATCCGTCAGCATTACTGGCGAGTTTACCCGCCAATATTTACTGGCGGGTTGTCTCCGCCAGTATTTACTGTCGGGTAAACCCGCCAGTAATGCTGTCGGATTTGGGCCGCCAGTATTTACTGGCGGAATTGACCGTCAGGATTTACCAGTAATTAATTTTAATTAAATTAAAATTAATAATAAACAAATTTTAAATAAAATTTAATTAATTAATAATCAAATTAAAAATAATAGACAAATAATTAAATAAAATTTAATTAATCAATAATTCAAAATAA
>BMAC01001433.1:0-10601 GCA_014905375.1 Phtheirospermum japonicum
GATTCGCTGCATCCTCCCTTCGGAATAGCTGAAGATCGTACAATTTCCAGTAGCGTGAACTAGTACTTTGAACGTTTATTCAATTTTCTTAGTTTTTCTTCATTAGTTTTCAACGTTTAGGATATTGCTTCGTTTATGTTCGTATTGTTGCGTGGTTTGGATTCGTTGAACTATTTGGTTGATCGATCGTAGTTTATATTTCGTAATTCATGTTTATTATTGGAAGAGTGGTATCCTATTGGTTTGGAATTAGTTCATGCATGCAGATTCACAGTTTGATAAATCTGGGTTGTTAAAGGTTACTGCTAAAGGTTACCCCAACCTTTAACAGCAACCTTTAGCGGTCAGTTTGGTTATTTAGAATTCGATCTTCATGCAATCTGTTAGTTTAATTTATCTAGTTAGAATTTCAGTTTCAGAGGTTTAAATTAAGTTTATAATTAGTTAGGTTTATCTTTTGGTTGGAGATCAGTTTACGTTGAGTTCTTACCAACAGTTAGTGTTAACTGTTGCTGTTAACGGTTAGTGTTAACGGTTGGACCAACAGTTAGCAGTAACCGTTAGTGCTAACGGTTGCAGGCAGTAACAGTTAGCGCTAAAGGTTGCAACAGTTAGCAGTTTTTCACTTGAATGTTTAGTTTAAATTGATGTTTCTGAATTACTTCTTAGTCGATGAGTTAGTTATTGATTGTTTAAGTTTATTTTATTAATTAGATAATTTATTTTAGCTTAGTTAATTAATCTAGTCTAGTTCTTTAAATTCGTAGTTAATAAATCTCATCAAAATTCCCCCCCCCCCCCCCCCTTATTTGTATGTGTTATCTGAAATTGAACAAAACTATTTAAGGATTCCGATTGTATGTTCCTCGAGAGACGACTCGAGTCAATTTGCCAACCTACGTGCGACTCCGTTCTTTTGCGGACAAGCTTTTGAATCTTTGACACATTTTCATAAGTAGGCAAAGAACTCCAATGGGTGAATCGACGTTGAATGGCTCGAAAACTTGTAGTAGTCGATTCCTCGTCGTCCCCTGATCGTCGCGTCTCGTAGTTGTTGTCCGTCTTGAAACCCTCGGATTATGCTCTGAAGTTAGGGTTAGGAGGCGTACATGCAGAACTAGCTACCCGAAATTCGGATTAAAAGAGGTATTTATAGGGTTTTCTGTGATCTGGGCCGAAAAGCCTGTCTGCTGCATTCTGGGCCCCGCTAACGGTTGGTTGTTAACGGTTAGAGCAACCGTTAGTAGCAACCGTTAGCCTCTTTTTCTGTCTTTCGGGCCTGCTACTAATGGTTGGTCTTAACGGTTGGTATAACCGTTAGGGTAACCATTAACTTCACGAACTTGCTATTTTTCGCCGGAAAATTCGATCTTCCACCTCTCGATCATTGTACTTTATCTCTAAGGCGCTGAACAATCCCGGGTACTTAGCTGTAAAGTGATAAACATCAAATAATCACTTATTTTGCATCAATTAGATCAAAACACGGTAAAATAAGTTGGACATCTAAATGTACGAAATTAAGCTCGAACGGTCCAACTTATACCAAAAACACTGATAAAAGATACTAAAACGCTACTAAAAATAACCACAAAAGCATGTTAATCAGTGTGGTTGAGGTCGTGACTCCCAAAAGGAACAGGGGGAGGTCACTTGGTTCGATCAATACTCGCCAAAGGAATAAGAGGGCATGTATGGCACAACTTCAATTGATCATCAATGAAGATAATAACTCTCATAAGATTATCTTTGATTATACTTATGTCCATGAATCATTACTGAAGGACGCTCCGAAGTTTAATATGATTCCAGAGAATAAAGAAATCTCAATGTACTATGAGAGTTTATATAATTTGATGGAAAGACTTTTCATATACATTGATGATATATATATTGTTGCTAAAAGAATCATAAAGCACAATAGTATTGAACCACGCTCTATTGAAAATATCAATATAGAGCAAATTGACCTAAATGTAAAGAATCAATCCAGGTAGAACTAAATTCACTGACAACAAGGTAGGTATTTGGTTTGGTAATGCTAACCTCACCAAGTGTAAAGCCTATAAGACATAAACAAAGTTTTGTAAGAAAGCGTAATGAAAAAAATAAAGCCATGAGATGCAAATCTATACTTGAAGGACAAATTTTCTCAAAACGCCCTGGAATTGACTATGGGGATATGTACTCCCCTATAGATAATTTATGCCCTTGCGTATTTATAAGTTTCAAGTTTGCGATTATAATTGTATATGTCGATGAAAGGAACATAACATCCACTCTTAATGAAATAAGAGATATCACTAGTTATTTGAAATTCTTAATTTGAGATAATGCATCATGGAGAAACTCGGTCATGTTAAGGCTTTAAACTAAAACCGAGTTCGTGGAATACTAAACTCTATAGTTTACATATGTCCAAAAGATGATCAGGCAATTAAATATGGATAAGTGCAATATGTTAGCACTCCTATGATTGGTCGAAGTGATGATAAAAGGAAATATCAATTTCGTCAATGGAATGATGAAGAACTGGTGGGAGCTGAAATTCTCTACCTACGACAATATGCGCATTATTGTACCATTACTAATTGACAGGGCAGAATATATGCTAGACCTAGTTTGGGGTAGCTCTGACCCAGAATGATTAAATAACTTAAAGAGAAGGGTAGAATACCTCTGCCTCTGCGGAAGATCTGTTTAGCCTCCCGGTAAAACAGAATGTTGGGAAGAGATGGTTATCGCTTGAGATCCCTGACTTAGCCACCTTCAAGGGCACTAAGGCTTCGGAGATTATACCCAACTGAAGTCCCAGGGGTGGAGTTTAACCTGACCTGGGTAAGAGACTTGGTTGGGTCTCCCGAGGAATAGAGCTCCCCCGAATTGTCAGCAAAAGTTGACCTGTTGAATAGCCGGGGAGGCAAGAGGAAAGAAGGGCCGAGATATTACGAACTGGGCCAAATTGAGAGAAGGAAATAAGGAAGACCTGGAGTAAGGGAGAACTGTTTCCTAAATTCCTAGCACAGAGACAAGTGGCACCACTTGTCAGAACTGGTTGCGTAACAGCCCGTGATTCGCGGGGTGTGCTCCTAGGATCCCGGCTGGGGTCCCCACTAGGAAAATCTATAAGTATCTCAACTTCAAAGTTGAGAGAGGTAAGTCATTCTCTTGAGCATTCTTGCTTTCTTTCTGGAAAACACCTCAAACGCTTACTGACTTAAGCATCGGAGAGGTTTCCACCGGAAAACCACCGGTGGTCCTTTCTAATCTGTTTTTGTGGGAAAATCTCATAAAATATTACTAATTTCTAAATACTGATTTATCGCACCCAGCCTTCTTAGCGATTGGGCTTTCAAGTCCACTTAGTAGTGGATCGGAGATTCAGGAAGCTTTTGGGCTTTCAAGTGTTATTCAGGTAGATCACTTTTTGGGCTGAAATAATTGGCGCCGTCTGTGGGAAGTCAATCGAGCTAAGACGTGAGAATGACTTCAGATGGTTGGAAGCGAAGTTTGATAGGGGAGTTGGGTGGCACTCCGAGTTCCGCTGTGCATGCTCACGCACAACAGGCACCAGGATCATCATCGATACCAGATGCAACAGGATCGGCCATGGCAGCTCCGCCAAGCTCCACACCACCGCCTCCGAGGGGGCCTGCTGCGGCTGGGGGTGTCTCTCTCAATGAGTCACTTCTAACACAACTGTTAGAATTGATTGGCAAAGCTGTGGAGGCGGCGGTCGAGAAAAAATTTGCGGAAATGGCATCGCCGCCGGCCAATACACTGCCGGCGCGGGCAGCCCCGGCGGTAGAAACAGAGCCACTGCACGCTCGGCGTGCGGAGCGAGTCCACCAACCAGACAGAGAAGAGCATCTTCCCACATCTGACGGCGACACGGCCAGCCAGGTTAACCCCGGCCTGGCTGAGCAGATGCAAATCCTGCAGAAAGAGGTGCGTGAATTTAGAAAGAAGATGGTGGGTGCAGTTGCACCGCCGGCACGACGAGGCACCCCGTTTACGGAGGAAGTCATGTGCGATGACGTCCCAGCGTCTTATCGGTCCTTGGGTTTTGAATACAACGGGTCGACGGATCCAGCAGACCACCTCAAACGTTTTGAGATAGCAGCGGCGCTACACAAATTTTCCGATTCGGTTATGTGCCGGGTCTTTCCAATGACCTTTACCAAATTGGCATAGCTCTGGTTCAGCCAATTGCCGCCGAGATCTATCAGCAATTTTGATGAATTCAGCTCGGCCTGCCTACATCAGTTCACGAGTTGTAGGAAGTATCAAAAAATGCCGCTCGAGCTCTTTAGTTTAAAGCAGAAAGAGAATGAGAGCCTACGTGCCTACATCAATAGGTTCACAACAACAAAGCTGGAAGTGCCCTCGGCGTCGGAAGAGCTTCTTGTAAACGCTCTGGCGCAAGGTTTGAGGAAGGGAGAGTTCTTCCAGTCCCTGGTGATAAGACCAGCATTGAAGTTCGGATCGCTTCCCACAAGGCAAGGGTGGTCGGGCGGATATCCAGGACAGAGTAAGAACTGGATTGAGAAGACCTGACCAGGCCCAGGTCGTTCACGGTGAAATCCAAATGATAACGGGAGGAGAGCTGGATGAGCACTCTAAGAGAGCTCGACACAGTTATGTTAGGGCTGCTAAAGACCTAATCAGAACACCCCGAGAAGTGGGACAAGTAGCGGCCACACCTAACATTTGCTTCGGATCGGAGGATAGCGATGGCATCCTCGCTCCACACATGGATGCTTTGGTGATAACAGCTACTATTGCCAACTATAACGTTCGTCGAATTTTCGTGGACACAGGATCTTCTGCAGACATTCTATTCTTAGATTGTTTTACAAAACTAAAGTTGAATGTTGAACTTGAAGAGGTAACCACTTCCTTGGTGGGGTTCGCGGGAGGTGCTTTAAAACCTGTGGGAGCGGTGAGACTCCTTGTAACTCTGGGGGAAGAACCATATAGGGTGACGCGAATGGTGTGTTTCCTGGTGGTGGACGCACCATCCTCATATAATGTTATGTTGGGTCGGCCCTCTTTGAGCCAATTCCAGGCCGTCATCTCAGTTTTCACATGAAAATGAAGTTTCCCACGGAGGACGGAACTGGCGAAGTAAGGGGAGACCAGTATGCTGCGCGGCAAACATACATGGATTGCATACGGCGGAATGAAGAGGAGAGGATGAGTAAAAGGGCTCGGACGGAGTAGCCACAGCTACAATTAGCAAGACGGGAGGAAGGGCTGATGATAGTAGAAGTCGTTCCAGGCGATGCGAGTAAGACTCTGCGGGTGGGCACGACGCTTAGCCCTGAAGTATTAACAGACCTGGTAGCTCTATTAAGAGAGAGTGCAGATAACTTCGCGTGGTCCCCTCAAGATTTAGTGGGAATAGACCCTGAAATTGCCGAGCACCGCCTCAATATCCGCTCAGACATAAAACCGGTTAAATAGAAGAAACGCAATTTTGGGCTAGAAAAGGAGGCCATCATAGAGGCATAAGTAGAGAAGCTCTTGCAAGCCGGGCACATTCAGGAGATACAATTCCCAGAATGGCTCTCCAATGCAGTGTTGGTCCCGAAAACAGAGGACTGGCGAATGTGCATCGGTTTTCGAGATCTGAATCGCGCCTGCCCAAAAGACCATTACCCATTGCCAAGAATTGACCAGCTCGTGGACTCCACTTCCGGCTGTGAGCTCTTGAGCATGATGGACGCCTCGCAAGGATACCTTCAGATTAGATTAGCTAAAGAGTATTGGAAGCGCGTTAGCTTTACAACCCCGAAGGGAACGTACTGCTACGTGGTCATGCCTTTTGGCCTCAAAAATGTAGGTGCTACCTATCAGCGACTGGTAGATAAAATGTTCAAAAATCAGCTCGGTCGGAATATGGAGGTATATGTGGACGATATATTAGTCAAGAGCATAAAAGCAACATCACATGTGCAGGATCTACGGGAAACCTTTAACACTTTGCGAAGGTACAAAATGAGGCTTAACCCAAAGAAATGCACGTTCGGAGTCAGGGCTGGAAAACTTTTGGGCTATATGGTCACGGAAAATGGTATCGAGGCTAACCCTGAAAAGGTGAAGGCTATCATGGAAATGAGCGCGCCTCGGAATATAAAGGAGATGCAATGTCTGGCAGGACGAATCAATGCCTTGAGCAGGTTTGTGTCCAGGTCTGCCGAGAAAAGCTTACCATTTTTTCAGGCCTTGAGAAAGAAGGCCAGGTTCCAATGGAATGATGAGTGTGAGGAAGCCTTCCGATTTCTAAAAGAGTATTTGGCCAGCATGACCTTACTCACTAAACCAGTCCAAGGAGAACCCTTGGTACTATATCTATCTGTGGGACAGAAAGCGGTCAGCTCTGTCCTAATCAGGGAAGATGGTAAGATACAGAGACCAGTATATTTTTGGAGCAAGGTCTTGCACGTGGCAGAAGTGAGGTATGTGGAGGTGGAAAGGGCGATGCTAGCCCTGGTAGGAACTGCAAGGAAATTACGACCATAATTTCTTTCTCATACAATTGTTGTACGAAAATATACCATTAAAAAATGTAACGGATAAGCCAGAAGCATCAGGGAGGCTGGTCAAGTGGATCATAGAGCTGAGCGAATTTGATGTTGTGTTTGAGCCCAGAACAACAATTAAGGCTCAAGCTCTGGCTGACTTTATGCAAGAAATGGTCGGGCCCCTGTATGAACTGAAAGAGTGGATAGTTTTCACTGATGGTTCCATATGTAATCAGGGCTGTGGGGCTGGAATTGTCCTAATAGACCCAATGGGCATATCGGCTGAATTCGCTGTCCGATTAGATCCCACATTTTCTAACAATGTTGCCGAGTATGAGGCCCTTTTGAGAGGGATTCAAATGGCGAAAGATCTAGGAGCGGAGCGATTAAGCGCCAAGGTAGACTCGCAGCTCGTCTGCAAGCAAATTAGTGGGGAGTTTGAGACAAGAGAAGAAAGCATGCAGAGGTACCTAGAAAGATTTAGAGAGCTAGCCAAAGGGATGAAAGAACTAACTATTACTCAGATTCCCAGAGAGGAAAACAGCCGTGCGGACTTCTTGGCAAAAGTAGCAAGTTCAGCCACAGATTGTTATGGATGAACGATCACCTTGTTGAAGGCAGAGGGGGAGTTCGGGGTCGAGCAGATCTGTACGATTACTGAGAAGGAAGATTGGTGTTCCCCCATAAAAAGATACCTTGAACAGAAAATCTTGCCGGAGGAAAAGAGAGAAGCGGCGAAAGTACGGGGTAGGTCTGCTAGATTTTGCCTGATCAAGGGAGAGTTGTTCAGGAGAGGATTTGGTCAACCTCTTTTAAGGTGCCTATCACAAACAGAAGGGGCTCTGGTATTAAGGGAGATACACGAAGGTTGTTGTGGCAACCATATGGGGGCCAGAGTTCTAGCCAGCAAAGTATTGAGAGCTGGTTATTTCTGGCCCTCTCTGAGGAAGGAAGCTGAAGACTTTGTCAGAAAATGTGAAAAGTGCCAGAAAATGGCCCCGCTAATCCGCCAACCGGCGGAAGAGCTCATGACAATGAGTTCCCCCTGCCTTTTCGCAAAATGGGGTATTGATTTGGTTGGCCCATTCCCGATGGCCCCGGCCCAAAAAAGGTTTTTGATTGTGGCTATTGACTATTTTAGGAAATGGGTTGAGGCAGAGGCTCTTTCTAGAATAACAGAGGAAGTAGTGATGGGTTTCATTTAGAAGAATGTGGTCTGTCGCTTCGGGATACCGAGAATATTGGTATCAGACAATGGGACCCAATTTGCGGGGACCAAGATAAGGGCTTGGTGCGCCAAGATGAGCATTCAGCAACACTTCACGGCTGTATACCATCCACAGGTAAATGGTCATGTTGAGGTAACTAACCGTATTTTAGTCCAAGGAATTAAGTCACGGCTGGACAGATCTGGAGGAAAGTGGGTGGAAGAACTGAGCTCCGTGCTGTGGGCATACCGTACGAATCCGAAAGAGAGTACAGGCGAAACCCCTTTTAGTTTACTGTACGGTATGGATGTTGTAGTGCCCGCAGAGGTCAGCCTAAAGACGCATCGGATCCAGAATTTTAGTGAAGGACAGAATGAGCTATTAAGACAGGACGCTTTAGACCTGGTTGAGGAGAAAAGGGAGCAGGCCGCGTTACGAATGAAGCATATTAGGGGAAGGGTGAAAGCGGCATATGACAAAATCGTGGTCAAGCGACAATTTCGAGTAGGAGATCTGGTCTTGCGACGGTCTGACCTAGGACGAGCAAAAGGGAAGTTAGAAGAGTCTTGGCAAGGGCCATTGAGAGTCACCCAGACCTTACCTGGAGGAGCTTACAAACTAGAAGAACTGGATGGCACAATAGTTCCTCGCGCTTGGAACATCATCAATTTACGAAAATTTTACGCCTAGTTGTAATGCCTTATGTTTGTTTGATTGAATAAACTTACTGTTGAATTTGCAGTTGACGGCAGGAGTAATCAATGAGACATATTCAAAATATTGACGAAAGTGCTTATTGATAATTAAAAGAACTGCCAACAAACACAAGAAAAGTACAAGTAGACATCTTCACAGAACCTTAGCAATCACAGAAACACAAACCACAAGCGTAAAAAAGTAAAGATGGCCTTAGGATGGGGGTGCAGAATCGAGAAGTTGACGGAGCCGCTGAATCTCGTCCTCATGCTCCAACAGGCGGACGCGAAATCGATCTGAGACCTCCACAGCAATATCCCGGTCAACATACAGTTCAGAGTTCTCCCTCTTCAGATCGGTAATGATCTGTTGAAGGCGTTCTCGTTCGCGGCGATATTGCGATTTCTTCTCGGCCAGCTTCTCTGTACGTTTCTGCAATTGTTCCTGCAGTTGGGCGATTTCTTCCTCAAGGCGACCCTTCTTATGAAGCAATCGGATATGCTCCTCGGTGGAAAAGACGTTAGAGGATGATGAAGACGCCATTATGCAGGAAACATCAAATGAGAAGGGACACCATTATATAGGGGAGGAAAAGACGGGAAACCGCTTTAACTTAGCGCACAAAGGGCTTGGAAAAAAGGCGGGAAACTAAATTTGAGTTTGGCGCGCAAAAAGCCCGCGTAAGCCAGGATTGGCTAAGGACGGATGTCCTAAAATTTTCCTGACCTGATGGCCAGTTTAAGCCAAGATTGGCTAAGGACGGATGTCCTAATATTTTTCCTGACCTGATTGTCAGTTTAAGCCAGGATTGGCTAAGGACGGATGTCCTAAAATTTTCCTGACCTGATTGTCCAGTTTAAGCCAGGATTGGCTAAGGACGGATGTCCTAAAATTTTCCTGACCTGGTTGTCAATTTAAGCCAGGATTGGTTGACGGATGCCCTAAAGTTTTCCTTACCTGATGGTCAGTTTAAGCCAAGATTGGCTAAAGACAGATGTCCTAAAAAATTTTCTTGATTGTCAGTATAAGCTTTGACTTTATCCAGCCTTAGTATGGGTCCGGGTCAACAAGCTGGATCTCCTGATCTGGGTAACAAGAGCCATTAATTGGCCTATGTTTACAGGCCTGGTCTGTCGTTTAGCAAAAGCGTATGAATGTGCTAGATTGGACTAAGCTACAGAACCTTCAGGGGTAAAATGCCTAGCAGTTAACATTATCATGTGCGTGAGTTGAACGGTTAAGAAAATGGAGAAAAGAAACTCGAGAGACTCATATATTATTGCACGAAAAATACCGGCTGCCTACACCTTTTCAGAAATAGGTTGGCAACTTTGATTACATGAGATTGCAAGGAAAAACATTGAAAAATAAGGCTAAAAATGTTTAGCTATGAGAAGATCTCTGATCTGAGGCCAGAGCTCGACGAGCCCGCCAGAGTTCATGCTCCGTTTCGTGCAGGCGGCGGCGATATTTGTCAGAGCGATCGGCAAGCGTTGGAACCTCACCGGCGGCAGCGGTCAAGCGGCATACCGATTCGGCCAGGTCCGCCTTCTCCTCTTGAAGTTGGCGGTTCACTTGCCGGAGTTCATCCCACTCTCTTTTGTAGAAACGTTTCTTTTGGCGTTTTCTTTCCAGCAGTCGGTAGAGATAACCGACTTTCTCCTTGAGTGCGACCAGTTGGTCGGAAAGCTTGAATTTCTCCACAACTAGGGAGATGTTTTTCCTCTTCACCACATTGAGTTCTTCGATTAGAGGAGAGGAAGACATTTTTTAGATGGACTGGTGAAGTAACGAAGACGTGAACATATTTAAAGGAATAAAAACGCGTGTAAAGAGAATCAAAGAGTACTAGGGTTCCCGAAAAATCAGGAAACCCTAAAAAACAAAGAGTCGCAACAGGACAAAAAAAACATTAATCGACATTAAGTAAATAAGTTTGAATACATAGTACAGATCGGAGAAATGATAGACCAGCCACACAGGCTATCATACACAGGTCTGTTCGAAAGCTAGACAGAAAAGATTTCTTTCAAGGAATAAGCTCCGCATAAAGGTCAGCTAAACCCCAAACTCCTCGTGACTACATCGGGGCCTGAGACGTCTCCCCCAAGTCTTTCTCAAACTGGGCCGACTCTTGTAAATCACCCAGGTTAGCAAAGGTTGGGGAGCC
>BMAC01001433.1:14027-45884 GCA_014905375.1 Phtheirospermum japonicum
AGAAAAGATTTCTTTCAAGGAATGAGCTCTGCATAAAGGTCAGCTAAACCCCAAACTCCTCGTGACTACATCGGGGCCTGAGACGTCTCCCCCAAGTCTTTCTCGAACTGGGCCGACTCTTGTAAATCACCCAGGTTAGCAAAGGTTGGGGAGCCTGCAGCAACCATTGCTAACGACTGCTCGGGGGGGGGGGGGGAGAAGAAGCTGATGAAGAGGAGCAGAAGGATTGGCGGATGTATTCAGCAAAGGCCGCTGGATCTAACAAGTGGATGCGGTCATCTGCCGGAACGTGGGAAGAAGAGGTGGGCTCGCTAGCGCCTTCAATCTAGGCGAATCGATCGTAAGGAGTGGAGGGGTGCTCAGCTACCCACTTAGCGTGGGCATCAAGGCCCAATCCTTAGTAGACCTCCGCCTCTGGAAGAAGAAGATCGTACAGCTCCTCAGAGCCCAGGAAAGCGCGGCGAGTGATCTCTCTGGTCAGCTGTATTAGGCGTGACCCTTCCTCTGAGTTGAGAAACTCCAATATCCCCTCAGCACGCCCTTCAAGACGGCCCTGATCCACCCTATCAGCTCTGGATTATTTCAACTTCTCATCCAGCTCTTGCTCGCGAAGAAGAATAAGCTCTCGTTGCTTCTCCTCCGATTCCTTGACCTTGAAAAGCTCAGCCTTCAGCAAATCTATTTCGATCTCTGAGCCCTTCAGTTTGACCTGGGCTTCCTGGCCCTCTCGGACCTTAGCCAGCAGCTCCGATTCTCGCTTCCTCAATATCTCGATTTCCCCCTTGAGATCCGTGTACAGCAAGGAGCCCCTAGCCCGGGCCAACAGAGATGCTCGTCCTACCACGGCCTGACGCAAGGAAAAGGTAAGCGGGAAAAACTGAGAAAGTTAAGGATGGAAGAAGCGGGAGAGGTTATACCTGAGCCTCGGCCTTGAAGTAGAACTCAACTAGCTCCGAGTCCGACATCTTATCCACGATGTTACGGTCGTATGTAGGAGCTAACCCCATCATGAATTGCCTCGCCACTTCTCCAGGGCAGTTCAAGACCAACGTGTTAAAAAAGGTCTGATTCGGGTAGGGGGGTACTTGAGAACTAGACGGGGGCATAATTTGAGGAGCGAGGGGAAGAGCAGTCTGAGGAGGATTCCGGGAGGGGGATGTGAGGTCAGTCCGGCTTCGTTTTTTCCGTTTCAGCTGTTGTTCTTCCTCTGGAATTGTCAGAGGCTGACCTGCTGGTTCCTGCCCAGGGCTCTTCCGCATTTCTGAGTCTCTCGTGATGGGTTCGGGAGCCCTAATTGGCGCCTGGGTTTGACTCTGGAGTGGCGTGGCAAGCAGGACCTCTTCAGGAGCCTGAGCAGCTCTGGCAAGCTCTCCCAGAGGGCTCTTCTAGTTCCCTGCGGCCGCCTTGCGAGCCTTGGCTTCTATCTTTGCTAGCATCATTTTTTCTGAGATGGAAAACTGAGGCGGTAAAGAATAAAGTAAAACAAAATAATAAAAATATATATAGTGATAATAAAACAAAATACCGATCTTGGGTGGCAAAGGACCATGTCCTTGTTAGGAATTGAAGAAGTTCAAGAGCTTGATGGTAAGCGTCTTGGACAAGTCAAGGGGGTTCTGGTTTAAGAGGGCGATTTTTTCCTTCAGATCTGATGACCTATCCCTTCGAGATAAGCGTATTTGAGGATGCAAAAAGCTGATGGGTTCGGTAGGGAGCCCCAATCCCCCGAACACTGGACAAAGAAGAACTTCTTTTTCCAGGCCTTATGAGAGGAAGGAAGACCTGATAAAAAATGGACGTCTGATCGTCCAGATAAGTAGAAAAAACCGGAGGAGCTCTTTGCTTGGAATAAAGAGAAGAAAAGCTGAGTTATAGGAGTAATTCGAGCATATTGGGCGGCCAGATGGAACCCGGCCATAACACGGAAGGCATTGGGTAGGAAATGTTGTACTGGGATACAGTACAGCCTAGAAATAGCCTGGATGAAGGGATGGACAGGCAGGCTTAACCCCGCGTAGAATTGGTCTACGTAAAAAGTCAGATGACCGGCGGGCGGCGAGGACGCCCCCTCGCCGGGTGCGGGATTAGTAAAGGAGAACATATCGGAGATAGGGAATTTGGCGCGGATTTCTTTGAGGGTCTTATTGCTAACTATCGAAGATAGGTTGTCAGGAGGAGGAGGAGGTAGGATCGCCGGTGGTCCCCTCCCCGGGGCCGTCGCGTAAGAATCGGCGGAGGAAAGGTTCATGATTAACATGAATTTGTCTTGATTTTAGTTAGTATTTTATTTCATTTTTGTTATTTTTTTCGGTGAAAGTTGGATAGATTGAGCATATTTTCACATTTTCTTATCTCCAACTTGTTTTACCGTATTTTTATTATAATTATTTAATTTTATGTTTATTTTAAGTGTTTTGAGGTATTTAGGTTTGGACGTAGTCAAGGTTGGGCCAACAATTGGAGTTTCGGCGAAAACAGGGCACGATTTGAAGAATTTAGAATTGTCAGACTTTCTATAACGGATTTTTACCTGTAGCCGTTCTAGAAAGTCCTGGCCGAGCCACGCCGGGCGCCTGCCGAGACCCCCTGCCGAGTCTGTCGGGCGCTGCCGAGCCACGCCGGGCGCCTGCCGAGACCCCCTACCGAGTCTGCCGGGCGCTGCCGACCACTGCGCGCCATGCCTGCCGAGCCCGCTGAGACCTGCCGACCACGTCTGCCGAGTGCTGCCGAGCGCTGCCGGGCGCTGTCGGCCGAGCCCGTCGAGCGCTGCGCGCGCCGGCCGAGCTGCACGCGTCGACGCCGAGCCATGCGCGCGTCGATCGACGCCCGATCGACGTGACGGCCCAGAATCGTAATTTTTAGGGTTTCTTGTGCGCCAAGTCGTAAAATAACTATATATACCCTTCATACCTCAGTTTTATCAGATATCCACGACCCAAAACACCTATCTAGGGTTAAGAAACCTATTTCCAACACCCTCCAATATATTTTCAAGATCTACGTCGAAGATTCAAGATCCGAAGCACGGAGACGAAGACGTTCGTTCAAGCTCCGATTTTATCGACCAAGATCAACCGTTCGTAGTCCGTATCTACAGCAATCCTTCAGCACTTTTTAGTCAATAATAAGTTTTCTAAACTCTAGTTATTTTTCTTAGATTAATTGTTAGTTAATTCATGTTTTTAAGTATTTATTGCTTTTCGTTTGATAATTAGAATCGTTGAACGTTGAATCGCTGAGCTTGGACCTTGAGATTTTTAGTTTTATTATTATTATAGTTGCTGCGTTTTCTTATTGTTCATGCTTGGTGATGAGATTTGTTCATGTTAGTTTAATTATTGCTTAGTTTGGATAAATAGTTGATAATCGGTTTACATTATGCGATTGCTTGAGGATTTTGATATTGATCTTGTTCTTGAGAAATCATATGCTTAATTTAGTTCGTAGTAGTTTGATCCATYCTAGGTAYTRTTAGTTAATTAATTGATATTTAATTCATGCTATGCAATTGCTTGGGAATTTTAGAATTAATTTCGTTCTTGAGACTTCATATGCTTGATATTCGTAGTAATAGTTCAATTCATGCTAGTTGGTCAAATAGTTTAGTTTAATTAATTTAGATAATTAGTTAAAGTTAATTAATATTGCTTTTCAATTTATAGTTAATAATTTCAAAAACCAAATTCATACAAGTTCTCGTGTTTACATTGTGATTAAACAAACATTAAAAATCCCGAACGTCAGTCCTTGAGAGACGACTCGAGTTAAGCTTGTCAAACCTACACGCGATCCCGTTATTTTGCGGGCGAGCTATTAAATTTCTGACAATTATTTATAAAGTAGGCACACGCAAAAGCTCAAATCAGTTCACGGTGGAGGTGGAGTTCACCGGAGTTGCTCCCGATGAACTCTCACTGGCGGAGCTGGTTCGGGAAGAAGAAATTGACATAATTAAAGAGTGTGTGAAGAGAGAAAGGGTACCTGGTAATAATTGCTGGGGAAATTAGAAGAGGATTACTGGAGAAGCAGAAATCGCCAAAATATTGCAAGGAGAAGAGAGAAGAAGCCTTTAGGGGTTTTTTTGAGAAATAGAAATATAAGAGTGAAGGAGAAAAGGTATTTGGGGGGACAAAAGGAAAGCGGATCAATTTGAAAAACGAAAATCAAGGAAAAAGCGGGATTTGATGGGATCCTCACATTTAATGCAGACAAGGGAACCGTGTCCTGGGCAGTGAGCCGGAACGCTAACCGCCCTGAAGAGGGACACGTGCCAATCAGGTACAGTACTTGAAAAGACGTGTGGATGTGGCAACCGTTGGGGGAATATGGACCGACACCACTAGCGCCAATAATTAGGGCTGTTTTGGCAGGCGGATATCTCGGGATTACCTAGTACGAGAAGTCATAAAAAACAAAATGACCGTATTTATTTCGAAGGAGCCTGGGGATATTACCGATCTACCCCAACTGATTGGGGGGGAGGAGTTGACAGGGCAGAATATATGCTAGACCTAGTTTGGGGTAGCTCTGACCCAGAATGATTAAATAACTTAAAGAGAAGGGTAGAATACCTCTGCCTCTGCGGAAGATTTGTTTAGCCCTCCCGGTAAAACAGAATGTTGGGAAGAGATGGTTATCGCTTGAGATCCCTGACTTAGCCACCTTCAAGGGCACTAAGGCTTCGGAGATTATACCCAACTGAAGTCCCGGGCGTGGAGTTTAACCTGACCTGGGTAAGAGACTTGGTTGGGTCTCCCGAGGAATAGAGCTCCCCCGCATTGTCAGCAAAAGTTGACCTGTTGAATAGCCGGGGGGCAAGAGGAAAGATGGGCCGAGATATTACGAACTGGGCCAAATTGAGAGAAGGAAATAAGGAAGACCTGGAGTAAGGGAGAACTGTTTCCTAGATTCCTAGCAATGAGACAAGTGGGACCACTTGTCAGAATTGGTTGCGTAACAACCCGTGATTCGCGGGGTGTGCTCCTAGGATCCCAGCTGGGGTCCCCACTAGGAAAATCTATAAGTATCTCAACTTCAAAGTTGAGAGAGGTAAGTCATTCTCTTGAGCATTCTTGCTTTCTTTCTGGAAAACACCTCAAACGCTTACTGACTTAAGCACCGGAGAGGTTTCCACCGGAAAACCACCGGTGGTCCTTTCTAATCTGTTTTTATGGTGTAGGTTCAGGAAGCTTTTGGGCTTTCAAGTGTTATTCAGGTAGATCACTTTTTTGGGCTGAAATACTAATACACTCGACCAAATATTAATTTCTCAAAATTGTTATCTTGATTTAACTCAAGAAAGCGCAATGTCACTGGAATGGAATCAAAATGTAATTTGATACCTAAAAGAAACCATTGAAGCGAGTTTATTTTTCCCATTCATAAATATAATTGGGACTGCAGATGGTCTTGTAATCCCTATAGAAAATGTTGAGTTTACTTCCTACTGTGAAAACACCAAATAGTATCGTTGATGTTGGTTACTCATTCGATGCATGTAAAGAGATCATTATCATACATGTAGTAGTTCGTGAGTATCTACGATAAATGTTATGATCATTCATATATTTGATAATAGTGGCTTGAAATCTATCACTGAAGAAAATGTGATAATACGAGTAATATCACCACAACTATTCTAAAATCAATAATTATGCACTTTCTCAAGAATCAAGTAAATTGAGGAAGTGGAGACTTTCAAAGTTCTATTGTACATATCAGAGAGAGGTGTACACTTTAGGGGGAGTCTCAACATAGGTGTGTTGTACTCTTTTCTCTTAGACCAAGTTTTATTTTTCCCATTGGGTTTTGTTACTTGGCAAGGTTTTAACGAGGCAACAATGAAACACCATTTCACCCTTTGACTTGGCACAAGTGGGAGTGTTAAAGGAAAAACACAATTAGTGTGCCTTCGTCAATAAGTAACTGATGAAGGATAGTTTGGGTATTTTATCTTTATGTATTATGGAAACATGTACTTTGATACCCTATATAAAGGGAGTCTTTGATGAATAAGAGAACCCTAATTTCTACCGTCTCCATCGTCTCTCCTTTATGTCTTCTTCTATTATGCTTTTCCTTTTACATATATATGTTTTTAATATGTTTTTATAATAAGGGAGTCCTTTAATTAGGAAGCCCTGGTTTAGTGTATTTTCTTGAGGTGTCGAGGTTTTATTAAAGGATTATCGTGGGGATATTACGTGGTGCTATTTTTAAGGTACATTTTCTATTAGTCCTTTATTTTAATTAGTTTAGTATTTTGTTTATGGATAGTTAAAAATAGTATATTATTTTATTTAGCCTCTAGTAGTAATTATAATTAGTATTTTATTTACGAGTTTTTAAATAGTATGTTATTTTGTATTGATAAGGTAATTTAGTAAAAATATTTATTTTTTCCGCAATAGTAGTATTTGTGATTTCGAATAATTTATTAGCAATTAGACTAAACAACTCTTTATTTCTAACAATATACAAGTATAGGAGTTATCTAGGAAGGGAGTCGTAATTTGTAAAATTGAAGTATTAAATTGAAGTCTAATCAATATTTTATCCTAATTAGATTATATTGAAGAAGTTGATCTGTGTTTTGAGATAGTGTAAGCTTTGGACCTGAGGTAAGTAGAAATTCATCTGCAACTACAATGCATAAACATAGTATTATTTGGTTTGTTTATATGACTGTGATATGGTCTGTATTATCTGAATATGATATATGAGTTGTTTAATTGATTATATTGATGTTTGCTAATTAAGTGTATGTACTGGCATGTGCACGTGCATACACGAGCCATGATCATATAAGAAAGTTTATTAAAATATAAAAGATAGTTTTGACCACTATTAGTGCATCGAGGCATGTGAGACATTACCTTGGGTATGTGCGACATGCTTTTATGTTATATTGAGCCCGTGCCATGTGAGGCATTACTTTGGGTATGTGAGACATTGGGACTGGCTCCGATCCCAATGCCATGTGAGACATTACTTCGGGTATGTGAGACATTCGGACTGGGTATCGAAATGATTGATTATATGTTGAGCTCTTTCCGATGCACTACAGGTAGGTCAAAGGCCCACTAAGAAGAAGAATTTTAAGAAATGGCTTACGCCATCAGCATGATAAGTCAAGAATGAGTTGCATTGATTTATGACATTCAGTGAACATGCATGATTTCTGCTTACTGAGCTTTAGCTCATGTAGTTTATGCATTGTAGGTGAGCCTTATAATGTCTAAGTACTAGTTGACTGCGTTGCTGGAGTTCCATGAAGTTTTGAGAATCCTTGTACATGGATGACGACCTGTTGGGCAGGATAAAGGGGCTCGTTTTTCTTTCTTTTGGGGAGTTTTGTTATACCTTGTTGGGGGTACTTTTAGTATGTTTGAACTTTCAATATGTATTGTAAATATGGTGTGGAGCTTGTAAATAAGTTTTATAACTCTTTACCTTTTGTTTAAGTCATAAGCGATAATGTTTTACTCCTTTGTAAAAAAAAAAAAAGTATATTTACATTTTCAAGTAAGTAAGTTTTCACACTCAAATTCAATAAGTTCTTTCTTCCTTATCGTCTGAGGGGTGGGGGTGTGATAAATTTGAACATTTTTACAAAGTGTAATTTGGTGGTTTTATGGTTGTATCACCCATGACACCTAAAATATTAATTTGTGCATTTAGACAAAGAAGTTTTACAAAGTCAATTTGTTGTGTAGTATGAAATTGCCAAACGCTTGTATTTTTATTAGTATATGAAATTTAATTGTTTAGTATGAGATTTGATATAACAACCAGAAATTCACTTGATTAGTAGTATGAAATCAAGATTTATATATAAAAAATGAATTTATTTTGCACCGATTATAGTGAATTTCAATGAACTAGTTTAAAATTTGATTGATTGTTATGAACTTCGACGAACTAACTTAAGATTCGATTGATTAGTATGGAATTTGATGAACTAGTTTAAGATTTGATTGATTTGTATGAACTCCAACGAACTAGTTTAAAATTCGATTGATTAGTATGAATTTTGATGAACTTGTTGAAAACTCAATTGATTAATATGAAATTCGACTAACTACTTTAAAATCTTACGATGTAGTATGAAACTCAACAACACAATATAAAATTCTACTAGTTTAAAATATGATCGATTAGTATGAACTCCGACGAATTAGTTTAAAATTCGATTGATTAATATGAATTTGATGAACTAGTTTAAATTTCGATTGATTAATATGAAGTTCGACGAACTAATAAAAAAGTTCACGATGTAGTATGTAATTCTACAATGTAGTGTAGATTTCCATAATATAGTATGGATTAACATAGAGAGTATAAAATTAACATGGAGTAGCATGCATTTTATTTATATTAAATGTTTAAGAAAAATAATTGAACAAAAAGTAATTAAGAAACTAATTAATAAAGATAAATTAGAACTCTTATATAATTATTTGGATTAAATAAGAAGATAATGGATTGAATGTAAAATTGATAATTTCACTAAAATTTCTGGGATAAATTATTTTCCAGACGGACCATCCGGGAATTATCCCTATATTTTATTAGATGGACGCGTTTGGCAATATTGTACGATACATTTTTTCAAATTTAACCAAAATTATGATATGCTATCAATTTTATATAAAATATACATTATTTATTTAATTTTATCGGTTTTAAAAACAATTTCTAACTTTTTAATGTAATTTGTTTGCATTAAAGATGTTCATGTACTTTGCCTTCCATAATGTACTTTGCGGTAAGAGACTACTTGAGTACACATTCCCACTTGTTAATACAGACGCTTCCTAGTTTAACACCATATCTTCCCTTTTTTTTTTTTTTTTTCTTTCCATTTTACAGGAAACCACACAAATAATATGAAAAATTCACATAATTGTTCACCAGCATTTAACAAGAAAAAATCTACTGCTATCGAAGTAATACCGATCTGCATCTAATCTGTTCAAAGGATAGGATGCCATCATGGTCATCTTCCAGATCTGTTAACTACCCCACCAATTCACGGTGCGATTCGCAGCGGTAGTTACATTATATTTGTTGTTGTTTCATGCTTTATTTGTGAGCCGTCCAATTGCACTCGATGTTTTTCGAGGCTTGAGAAAACCTGAAGATACTCCCTCGATCTGGATCTTGGATGTGTAACAGTTGGAATTAGCAAAGGTGTCAAGAAGCAAAAAGAGGTGGAAACTCTTGGAATTTACATTTACTCTTTTCCATCAATTTGGCTTTGTGGGCATGCCCAAAGTTTGTGTTTCAGCATCATTCTTAGTTGGCCGTAGTTCTTTGTCCCCTTCTTTGTTTATTATAAATCAGTATCAATCTTTTGTTAGGTTTTTGTTTGAAATACCCTCATGGAGTAATAAATTTTTCATCAATTAAGATCGGATTTATGTATATATTGATTATTTATTTTGAATTTTGTATTGAAACTTTTCTAAATGAGTCCAAATATGTTAGAGAATGGTGATGATGTTGGCGAGATTAGCTCGTCCACGTCTCAAGTCCATAGCCACCACAACACTTCTTCTGGAGGCGATGAAGAAATCTAGGGAGAGAAAATCGAGAGTTTCGTTCCGGTTGAAAGGGAATTCAAGAAAGATTCTGAAACTGATAAGAAAAAAAGATCGTATATCCGATCATGACGAGATGTCAACCAGGTCTTGCGATGGAGGCTCGATTGGGATCTCTGCAGTAACACCAGTTTGAACACCGAGTCACACGAAGATGACCCTTCTGTTGTTCAAGCAGAAATGGATATAAGTTCTCAAAAAGGAAGAAATTATTCGATATGATGAGAATGTTGCTGATACAACTGACTGCGCTGCACAAGGAACTGATGATCGTTTTGAGTCTGTCATACAATGCACCTATAGCTTCTGGTGATAATGGAGCGGATTATGAGAAAGATTATGAAGTTTCTGAGGTGCTGTCTCGTTTGCTGGCCCCTACTCCAAATACGGAGCAAAAATCTTATTGGAAAAGTTGTTGTGGATTGTTTACAGACCTGGTCGATAATTTGAGGTCAATATAATATCCTATCGAAAAGAACTGTTCACTTGTTCATGAAGATTTGATGCGTGGTGTTTTTTTTTTTTTGGTAATTTGGAATGCTTCATCCGATGATATATGTTGTTGCAATCTGTTGCAGTTATACTTGGCTTTGAAAAAGTATCACTTTTGCTGCCGATTTTTATATACAATGCTGTGAGTTAGTTTATTAATGAGCTATGCATGAACCACACGATAGATTATTATTATTTTTAGTCAATGGATGTTATTCACAAAGATAATTGTTTTTTTTATGTTTTATTTGTTGCTTGGATGCAGATGTGTCTCTATTATCTAAACATACTTGATATATATCATTTTTTTTTTCTTGGCATTTTAATTGTTTTTTCAAGAGCTTCTTCTTCTCCCCTCCCTCCTTCTGCTCCTCCTCGTATGAGCTAATAACAGATTTCTATGTTGTGTAACTCATTCAGATTCTAATTTATGTTTGTCATTCAAATTATTAGGTACTCTTGGTGTATGTAGGCACATGAACTATTTTCGCATGTCTGAGGGTTGCTTAGAGGTACTTCTTGTGTATGTAGCTACATAAGCTTTTTTCGCGTGGGTGAGGGTAGTTGCCTTTTCTTGATATTGATTAAGCATAGTGATGACATTTAGGGTATGTACGGAATTGTTTCCAACCCAAATTTCCTGGTGTTTAAAATAATTATGAGAATTTATTGGTGTTCGAATGGAAATTGAGATTATGGGTAGTTTTGAAATAAATTTTTTGGTATATAATATTTTGAAAGTTGTTAGTGGTGGGATACTTTCAATATTTTAATTTGAATATATAATATAATATTAACGAGTGGTAGTTCTATTAGATATATATAATTTGAAAATGATAATATTCTAAGTAGGTTTTAGTGTTTCTATTAGATATATATAATTTTTTTTCTTAAAGCAACTGAAGTACTTTTAACAAGATAATTTTTGCACGACATCATTACTTTTTGGTTTAATTGCAACTTAAACCCTGAACTTTAACCAAGTTGCAGCAAAAATGAAACCTTTTTAAGTTTGCAAAAAGACACGACTTTCATTGACAACTGCAAAACGAATACCGGCGAGTTTCTGGTGATTGTCAAATTTTAATGTTGTCCGAAGGCTATGCCACCACCATGAGTCGAACCTTCTCACTGAGTTGGTTCTAACAATACCATCATTTTCTCCTTACACCTAGTTTGCCATTGCCCATGAAATTCACCCACATTTCATTAAAAAAATAAATCTCCATCCTTTTTTTTGGACATATGCAGTTAGTTACTATGTTTGTAGTGTACCCTGTTTCCGGAGTTTACCTTTATTATGATCTTTTGTTACATATTTGGTTGTTATTCTATGTTTTGGAAACCTTGCCATGTCTTTATCATGATACCATTTCTCATGCATATTGGTTGTCTTTTTCATTTATTCCTTCCATAATTGACGATGTTGCCGGCCCTCCTTTTGAATTTCCCGACCTACCCATTTTTTTTCTTTCATTTTGGTGGTTAGTTTATTTGAAATCTATTCCACCTGTTAGGAAATTAAATATTCATGTTTTTTTTTTTGTTTTGTTAGTGTTAGGTTAGGTGCTAGTTAGGCGGCAAACTAAGGCTTTTAGGCCGAGTCTGTCGAGACCTAATTTGAGGCCTAGAACCTCGTCAGGGACTAAGGGGACTAATCAGAGCTGGAAGAGAATTTTTGGAACAACGGCGTTGTAATGTATTCCAAGCAATACATTAAAGCTTATGGTAAATATATGATTATAGTTTTAATTTAATTACTCTTGTTATTTAGTCTTGGCAATTAACTAAAAGAACTTCAATATTTTTGTTGTGCAATTACTATAATGTGGGTGACCAAGTGACGTACGGAGATTTCGGCAAAACTGAGTGATGATGGAGAATGGATGTTATATTTGTGCAATTACTATAATCAGGTCGATGAGAGTTCAATTTGTGGTGGTGACATAGTATTTGGACGATGTTGAAAATTTTCAATTACTCGAAACTCGCAAGTGATTTGTTTTGCAACTGCCAATCAAAGACATGTCTTTGTTTACAAATTCAAAAGGTTTGATTTTTGCTGCTAGTTAAAGTTCATGATTTAATTTTTAATCGACCATTTCTTATTATTATTTTTAATAGCATCGAGCACATTTGCTCTAGATTAGCAAATTTGCCTACACATTTATTAATTATTAATTTCTTGTACAATCTTCACTGACCAAGAGTATATTATTATATTTTAAAAAACTCGAATACTAGTATTACTACCTATTTGTTTCTTGCAGAGCATTATTTGAATGAGACTTTTAATGCACACTAGGGCAGTGCATCTGAAATTGAAATAATAGGTAATACCTATTTTCCCAAATTGTCATTTGCATCCTATTTAGTTATTTTCCAAATTCAAGGGGGGTGGTATGTTTGTAAAGAAAAGACAGTTTTATCAGCTTAATTGGGTTGGGTGCAGACTGCAGTACGTATTAGGCATTCTTGAAGCCCGACGGCTGACCAACACATGAATCCAAGGGTGGGCCAGCTTAGCTAGTATTCGAGGTCAGATGTTTTTTCATTTTTTGGCCCTCAAAATTTATACACTTTGGGTTATTTTGGACATTTAGTTTATGCGTTCGGATCATATAACAAGACGTCAACTTGTAGTATCCTACTCAAAAATCAATTATTACAATGCCATATATATCAAAATATCAATCACACTATTTATATTTCCTGCAATAATATTATAATCCTAATTAAGCCAACAAGGCTACCAGTTCTATTGGAAAATGGCTAGCGTTGTCTGCACTTTACATAATTCGAAACAAGTCAATAGTTTTGATAATAATAAATGTTCAATGTAATCTAGTGCACATCATTAGAATCCATATACAATCAGTTCGGACATATATTTTGATATGAAGTGCTAAATTATTTCATAATTCATTATATTTGTGTATAAAAATTGTTCATAAAGATTATATAGTCTAGGAAAATTATATCGATATGAATGAATTGAAAGAAAACAATATGAACATAGTATAATTTTATTAAAATATGAATGATGTTTTAATATAACTAGCTTCAATTAAAGAAATATAAACCCTTTAATTAAAGTCCCTTTGGCCTATTCAAGTCTATTATTTGTTAGGTTAAGTGTGTTCACATCATTAAAAAGGCTCTCAGATGAGTTGATCAAGACCCAGGAGCTTACAAACAATAGAATCGACAATTCTCGTTGCCTAATTGAAATGAAATAATCTTTTCTTAATATTGTGATTATAAACAATAGAATCGACAATTCTCGTTGTCTAATTGAAATGTAATAATCTTTTCTCAATATTGTGATTATGTGTACACAAAATAGAAGTTGAAGCAATAAGTGTGACAATTGATCAACCAGAAAGCCTTTGGTCGTTAAATGGGAAAAAAAATATTAAAAAGCTTTCAACAAATTCAAAGAACAAATGGTCATATTGGCATAAGCTCATTCGTTATCATGGATCCACTAAATGGCAACAAAGTCAAGGTAAACAACACTCACAAAAGAACAATACGCCCACTTATATCGTCCACAGGGACTATTTTGTTTGCCCAAGTTTTGCAACCCCACCTTAATTTCTAAACTCTCCTACGTCGTGAAAATCCACTTTTACCCAATGTTTTCAAACTTGTTGGACCATTGACTCGGGTTGGCCTCCGTGTGACCGGGTCAATTGTTGACCTAGACGGAAAAATTAAAAAAAAATGTATAAAATATCTTTATATGTACATATAATTTTTTCTTATAAATTGAAAAACAAGTATATTAAGTAATTGTATTCAAATATCATAATTTGAAAGTCATAATGATTCATAAAAGTTTATGAACTTACAGTAATACTATCCAAGTAAATTAATTTATATAGTTAATTATAAATCAAATATTAAAAAAAGGGTAAAAGAAAAAAAGAATACCAAATCCATAAGTAAAGTTAATGTTGCTAATTTATTATTACTTTGATATCTTTTTGTCCATGTAGGCTAAAAGAAGTAGAGGTAAAAGAAATGTACAACATTAGTTAGAGAAAATTTAGTAGAAGTAGGAAATGACTATAAAATATTTATTTATCTTCTTCGTAGTTGGTGATAGGTTTGGGCTTTAGTTTAATTGTACTAGTGAAATGAGTTTTGGCCTTATAAATTATAACTGTCATTTTGGGCTGCTGGCAATTATTCGAGCTCGGCGCATGCCATGGTCTCAGTAAGAGGTATATGGCTCGGGGCATTCTAAATAGGAATTCGGATAAGGAAAGGGCGGGAGCTATAACTTGTGTGCTCGAGGTATTAGGTCGGTGCTAAGGTACAACTCGGGTTAAGAGATCAGGGCGGAGTTAAAGTTCCTGGATTCTCAGAATAAAGCGTCTAATTTCATGGAAACCCTAAAAAATGACATCTATAAATAGTTTAAGTAAATGTTTAATCCAAATACTTTTAATGACACTTAATTAAGCTTTTATTTTTCCAAATTTTATCTACAAACTAATTTAGACATCGGAGGGGTTCACCGGAAAACCTTTCTAATCCCCTTCTGACCATTGCTTTTGGGTGCAGGTATTAGGTTTCGAAGACAATAGAAGCCTAAGATTCGCATGATGTGGCAATCAGGTAAACAATAACAATAAAATAGGCTCGAGTGACAAGAGAAGAAAAACAAGAAATCATTTAGTAGCATCTTCTTTCTCTCTTGAGCTTTCTTCTTCACCAATTATCTTCTTTTTTCCCTCTCATTTTTATATTCATCTATTTTATTTTTAGCACTAATTAAAGGGAACAAATTGTTTTTCTTTTTTTTGATAAATTGTCTCCGGAACTATGTGAAATCGACAAATTACCTCCTATTTTGAAATTCCAACGAAAAAGGCTCCGGGAATCGTTCAACCAGTTTTTTCGGACCTTCAAGCACCTCACCTCCAGCACCATTGCGTTCACACACTTTTGCAACTCATAATACCAAATTTCAGCTCATTTTTTTTGCCAACTTTGAAATGACTTTCTCCAATCGACTTTCTGGTCAACTCCGACTTCCGTTGAACTTGATATCAGTCCAATTCGGTTCCTGTTATCTTTTTGGTTTAACGGAGGTCAAAGTTGGCCGGAAAAATGTGTTTTTTACAACTTTGATCAATGAAGGACAAGACAGATGGATTCTGATTTAGCTGAAATTTGGTATTTTGAGTCGTAATAATGTGATAAATACGATGGTGTTGGAGGGAAAGCGTGTGAATGTCCAAAAATATGAGTTGGTTGGTCTCTGGAGCGTTTTTCGCCGAAATTTCAACTTAGAAGACAATTTGTAGTTTCGTGTAATTTATGAGATAATTTTTCAGGAAAAAAAAAAGGTTTGGAGGTTTAGTCAAAAAAACCAATTTGTCTAGGAGGTTTTAAATTCCCTCCCCCTTCCAGGAATTAAATTACAAAATCTATGAATATAGCAGGAGCATATCAACCGTATACACGCTTGGTGTTAAGGTTCATGATTCCTTATGTTGGTTTGCTCTTGTTTGTACCTACGCAGTGGGTACTTCGTGCAAACTAAAAACATTTACTTTTTTTAATCGAACTTGTAAGCTGGAATCTAGTTAGTTCTTATGACCCAGAAAAATGAAATTGTAACTAAAATGTAACATGTATTTAATTCATTGTTCATTTGTAGGAGGAGTTATCTTAAAATGTAATTTTACATGCATTAAAATGCGATTTGAATAGTGTAAATACAAATGAATACATGCTGGGATTAAATAAAACGATGAAACTGTAGAACATTGAAATCAAGCGTCATATCTGGTAATGGAAGTTGGACAAAAATGCTCATGTTATAGCAATAATATCCACAAACTACCAATTTCAATATCCATGTTTTACATGTACCTATCTAATTTTGTTTCAAATGTTAGGAATAAATACCATTAAATGCAGAAGATGTATTATTAGCTTGAAGTAGACATGACTTAATCACATTACACGAAAGTACAAAACTCAAAAACTCAATGGGAAACATTGAACTATTACTAAATTAAAAAAAAAATAAGATTTAACCCTATTAGAGCAATAAACATAAAATATTATTAAAGCTTTGTGATGGAATTATTTGACTTGAAAATGTTTAACATTAAAAACATTAAGATTAACTAACCCTAAAAGACCAATAAACATAAAATATTATTAAAGCTTTGTAATGGAATTATTTGTCTTGAAAATGTTTAAAATGATTTTACTCTGTTTTTTGATATTGTTTTCTTCTTTTTATAAAATTTAATAAAAAATTGACAAAGATATTACTCAACCAATAAACATAAAATATTATTGTTTTTGTAATGGAATTATGTGTTTCATTAAAGAAAAAAATATAATAACGTCAAAATAAATTATACCCTATCATATTATGTGTTTCATTGAATAGGTTTTGTAATTATTTTGTAGTATTTCTGATAGAATTAGATAGAATGGAGTGGGGGAAGAGAGATACTTGAAGAAGAAGCAAAGATAAGCAATGTAATTTCTTATGTTCATTTCCCTTTCCCGCATTATAATAAGTACCCCAAAAGGGAGGCCAAAACCATCGTAGCTTGATCCATGATTCACGGGTAATTTTCAGCAATTAAACCAATTAAAACATCACACTTGGACGACTAAGATTAAATACAATTAAAAGGCTTGTTTAAGCAGGATCTCGCCATGTGTCTTTTTCTCCAAGCACTACAAAAAAACAATAGTTTTCTGAGGAAAAAACTGAGGGAATTATTTCCCCTCGGAATTTTAGTGGGACAAACCGAGGGAGTACAATATCCCTCGGTTTTTTCCGAGGAAAATATTTTCCTCGGTATTCCCCTCGAAAATACGGCGCCAATATTTGCCGCCATGATCACCGAAGGAAATTGTGAAGGATTTTCAAGGGCAAATAGTCCTCGAAAATTCGAGGGGCAAGAATTCCCCTCGAAATTTTATTATTTTTTTTATAAAAATGAATATAAACCGAGGGATTGATTTCCCTCGGTTTGAAACCGAGGGATGTTGTTCCCCTCGGTTTACCGAGGGGAAATCAATGCCCTCGGAATTTTATTATTATTATTATTTTTTTAAAATGAATAAAAACCAAGGGGATTGATTTCCCCTCGGTTTAAAACCGAGGGATGTTGCGTCCCCTCGGTTTCAAACTGAGGGGAAATCAATCCCCTCGAATTTTAATTATTAAAAAAAAAAAAAGAAAAACCGTAAAAATAAAATAAATCCTATCATTTTAGGCACGTGACGTGTTTTTGACTCGGTTTCGATAGAAAAATATCAACGAGCGCGTGGGATTCGACCAACTTAGAAGATATGATCGACTCGATCAATTCCTTCGGTTGGAAACGCAAAGCGACGAAGCGTCGTGATTTGAACGAGGGGGCGAGGGGTGCGTCTCGACGTCGTGGAACCACGAGGGTCGGGCGTCGATCGTTTAAATACGCGTTTTCTATTTTTTTTTTTTCGATTTTAAGTTAAAAATTGAAAAAAAAACTCAAAAAATTAGAGAAATTAGTAAAAAATAGAAAAAAAAATCCAAGAATTTACGAATGGGGCGGGGAGGGGTGGCGTCTCGGGATAGAAAGATTGGGGCTTCTGAAAGTCACTGAACTGGATGCAGCACAAGTTAACGCGCAAATATCCCGAATGTCTGGTTGGAGAAAACGAAGCATTTTCTGGGATCTGCCATATTGGAGGACAAATCTAATTCGTCACAACTTAAATGTTATGCACATCGAAAAGAATGTGTTTGACAATGTTTTCAATATGGTGATGAATATCAAAGGGAAGACAAAGGACACGCGTAAATTTAGGGAAGAGTTGAATGAGTACTGTAATCACCCAGAGTTGGCGCCAGATGGGACAGGAAAGTGTCCTAAATCCTGTTACACACTTGATAAGCCGTCGAAAGCTTCCGTTTGTGATTGGGTCAAATCTCTTCGATTTCTAGATGGGTACGCATCAGATTTGGGGCGTTGCGTCGACAAGAAGGAATCTCGTCTGATCGGGATGAAGAGTCATGATTGTCATGTATTCATGCAGAGGTTGATACCAATAGCCTTTCGTGAACTGCTTCCTCCGAACGTGTGGAAGGCTCTAACCGAATTGAGTTTGTTTTTCAAAGATCTCACATCAACAGTCATTCGCACCGAAGATATGAGTCAACTTGAGCGTGACATTACGTTAATATTGTGCCAAATGGAACTGATATTCCCTCCAAATTTTTTTGACTCGATGGAGCATCTGCCCGTTCATCTTGCGTATGAAGCGAGAATTGCTGGCCTGGTACAGTATAGATGGATGTACCCGTTCGAGAGGTATCTTTGCAAATTAAAGAACAGCGTGAAAAATAAGGCGAGTGTCGAAGGGTCGATAGCAAACGCATATCTGGTCGACGAGGTTTCAAATTTTAGTTCGTATTATTTTGAAGATCACATTTCAACTAAAAGAACAATTTTTCCTAGAAATGACGACGGTCAGAATTGTGTGGATGACGGTGATGGAATTCCCTCGTTGTTTAAGAAATGTGGAGAGACGTTTGGTACAAAGGGAAAAAGATTTCTAAGCGAAACAGAGTACAACGCCGCTAGGATATACGTATTGCTAAATTGTGAGGAGGTCGAAGAATATGTTAGGTATGAATACTCATTCCACTTTATAATGTCAATATATACACATATATAAATGTACTAATACTTTTTTCCTCAATTGTGTAACATTATATATAGTATTTACAGGAAGAGCATTCAACGTCTCCAACCAAACATTAATGATGATAGGATCAACGATAAATTGGAAAATGAATTTGCCAATTGGTTCAAACATTACGTAAGACGTTCGATACCGAGATGCATATCATATAAATATGGTATCTATTTATATAATATATTTCCAAAATTAAAAATAATTTGTCAATGTCATAGGCTATAGATCGTTCGAACAATGTGATCGACGAGAACTTGTACAAACCATCACATAGACTATGCACATTCCATCATATAAGCCATGCACATATCATCATCAATAATTTTTCAAAAATTCATTTGTAATTTCAGAAAAAAAAAAAATGAATATTACATTAATAACATCACAACTCACAAATATATATATTCATCATCTGTGCTTATGAAGATTAAAAATAACATATTCATATGTCATCACACAGATCTTGCACATACCGTCACACAAACTATGCACATATCATTACTCCTTAGAAACAAAAATTAAAAAACTTAAGAATTACTTACTTTTTTGTTTCTTCAGTTGGTTTTAAAAATGCATACTTTGAAATCAGTTTCTCCTTCATTGTAACAAGTTTGTCCAATTTTGGATTATTTCCTGTTCAGAAAGGAGATCTGAAATTCAACGACAGATTTTTGCACCTCTTTGGGGTTCTTCTTTGGAGAACATCCACAATGTCATCCTCAAACTCGTCAAGTATGCTTATTGTTGAATGTCATAAGAAATCATTGTTATTTTTATTTCATCAATCTAAATAGTGCAGTATTCAACATCTAAAAACTAATATATAACTTTAAAAAAAAATTACAGTTAAATATCTTTTGAATTTCAACTCATCAAATGGGGTCACGTTCTCAACTTCAGCAACTGTATCACTATCACTATCAGCATCATCACCATTATTATTACAATCAACGTCACCATCAACATTACAACCAACATCAGCATTACCACCACCATTACCATCACCATTATCACCACCATCACCACCATCAACATGAACATCAGCACAAAAATTGCCCATCGGTTCAATATCTTCAAGTTCTAATGTAAACGTGGGTGGTGATATTCCATTTAGATCCTCTCTCTTTGTCACCTTTTTGGGTTTGCATAAAGCATCCCACAACTCAAAAATTTTGGCTGCAATTTCTGGATCATCAAACATATCATCATCTAATATGCAACTAGTTTTTTGGCTTGGTGGTTTTGCAGGTACTGATTTTTGAGTTGGTGGTGTTTTGGATGGCGATTTTTGGCTTAATACTTTATTGCCCTGAGATTTTGGGTTTGGTATTTTCTGGCTCGATTCTTGGTGCTCTTCAATTGGCTCTTTCTCTTTGGAGCTCAATATCAGTTCAAACGGTGTCATCAGAATTTCATTTGTCGTTTTTGTTTTTCCAATTTTATCCATGACATCTCTGAACTGATTAGCTGCTTCAGTCATCTTTCCCAAAACCTGCACCAGTTTGTTTGTTGACTTCTCTTCAATGTCAACAAGACACAACCCTTCTGTAAAAAAGACATGTATAAGCAAGTCAAATTTTTTAGTTTGTGAAAAATAAATAATAACATCAAAATCACAAAATATATATTCATCACCAGTTCTTGTGAAATATAAAAAATAACATATTCACATATCATCACACAGACCATGCACATACCATCATACAGATAATTCACTTACCATCACACAGACTATGCACATACCATCACATAAACCGTGCACATATCATCATCAGCAACTTCTTAAAAATTCATTTGTAATCCCAGAAAGAAGAAATCAATATTACATTAATAACATCACAAATCACAAATATATATTCATCATCAGTGCTTATGAAATATAAAGAATAACATATTCATATATCATCACACAGACTAGGAGAATATCATCACATTAACCATGCACATATCATCATCAACAACTTTTCAAAAATTCATTTGTAATTTCAGAAATAAGAAATGAATATTACATGAATAACATCACAAATCACAAATATATATTCATTTATATTGCTTCTGAAATATAAAGAATAACGTATTCATATATCATCATACAGACAATGCACATACAATCACAAAAACCATGCACATATCATCACATAAACCATGAACATATCATCATCTACAACTTCTTAAAAATTCATTTGTAATCCCAGAAAGAAGAAATCAATATTACATTAATAACATCACAAATCACAGATATATATTCATCAGTGCCTCTGAAATATAAAGAATAACATATTCATAATCATCACACATACTATGCACATACCATCACATAAGCCTTTCCCCAATCTTTAAACACGGAATAAAACACATACCATTTTGTCATTGTCTTCATGCTTCAACAATCTTTCAACAAACTTTCCCCTTCCGAAGCCTCCAGATTTCTTTACTCCTCTAACTCTCTTTTCCAGTTCAGTTGATCCCTAATTTGAGCAAATTAGGAATATTCGTGAATTTGCCCTCCGCACCTTGAACTCCATTCTATCAAGGTAGCATAACTGCATAAAATACATTAATGTTAGAGAATTTTATTTCTTAGTATTTTATATCACTTTATTCAGTAGCAATTCACATATGGTTACCATTAAGAAAATTGCAGGTCCTGCAAAAAACTTATTCACCGATGTGCTTGTTTTCCATTCCTCAATTAACGAAATCAGGCAGTTGATCATAAAATGGCACCAATTGAAATTCCTGATTACGTTCACATCTTGAAGGCATTGCAGAATCTTGTAATTGGATTTTCGATCCTGGTGTGACTTGAACATGGTAGTGACAACAAATATGACAAAGTCGCATTTTAAGTCATCACCATAGTCACCCCTTGATTGCAGAGCCTCGACAATTTTTGATGTAAAAGGGGCAGCATTTAAAACTCCCCACCGCCGTTGCCATTCTCTTACCAGATCTTTAAACTTGTCATCGTCTTTTTTAATACATGCATTGAAAAATAAAATTATTTAGGATACATACATATTATAGTGTAATTAAGGGGAGTTAATATAATTAATGTAAATAATTTAAAAATATATTTTTCAGACAAAGCTTCTGTCACAGATTTTTCCCCCAACGGCAAGTCAAAAACAGAAATGACATCCTCCTCCTCAATTTTTAACTCATCTTCCTCTAATTTAATTGAGCATCTGAAGCAATCAAACTGCTGTACCAGAAATGTTACCAACTCAGCATGGTTTTCTCGAGTTGACAACTTCAACACTCCAGCAAATTCGATCTCCCTGACTGCTTCTTTTTGTTCATCATTCAGATACTCAATCAGTTTGAAGAGAGGGTTAGGAGATGTCTTGAATCAGATATGGTCTTGGTTCAATTTACGAATACATTTCTTTTTTTGAGGAGGAGGATCTGCTAGAACAGTTCCAGGTTCTTTTCGTTTACGAATCTACTGCAGTACAACCTGAAAAATATATATAATTGACCATCACATACACCAATCACATACCATCTCATAAACCAACTACATATCATCTAATACACCAAATACAAACAACCACATATCACATACACCAGTGCTTTGCATGTAATTGTTGTGTTTTTCCTATTAATATTAGTTGGAGTTTAGCGTCGTTTCTAGTAGTATCGAGTCATTTTTTATTTGGTTTTAAGACTTTTTCTCGTTGATTTTCTTTTTGGCTTTAAGAGTACGAAGTGTGAGGTGTTTGTGCTATTTTTTGGGTTTTTTAAGTTTGAATTCTTGTTTTGTAGGTGGCTAAAAGAATTATATTCGTTGGGTGGATGTCTCAGTTGTGGTAATACAAGCATAACTCCAAATCCACTTATGACATTTGCCTCCACCTTATACCATTGGAAATCCGAGAGAATTGTATAAAACTTTTGTTTTTACCACAATTCCAAATTTTGAGTATAAGAATGTTAAAAAGCAGCCTTAAGTGGAGACAGTTTGTCGTCACCTCGCTTTTGGCAGGTTTTGGTGCGGAGCCCATAACTCTCAGAGGAGAATTCTAAATGACACAAATTAAAATCCAGATGATAGTTTTTCTTTTTTTTTTAATGAGTATGGATCGAAATTGTGTAAGATAGAATTATGATTTATTTGGACATGAGGGTATGATAGAATTATCTTACATAATTTATCTTGGATGTATATAACAAAGATATTTAAAAAAAAAAAATCAAGCTTATATATGGGTGCATTAAAAATTATGTGCAAATTTACCAAACTTATTTGTTTATCGGGCCTTTTCAACTTAGTTGGCCCAGTACTTTGTTTCAGATATTGCCTAAAGCCTATTAAAAATCAGAACCGAAACGAAAGTAGACTAAAGAAAAGAGGCAGAGTTCTCGGCGGAAACAACTGGAACCCACCGGCGGCCACTTCTGTCTCATCCAATTTCCGTCTAGTTTCAGCAGCTCGATAGCCAATAGGTAAGCTTTCAAAATCCCTAGCTTCAACCTTCAATATCTCAACCCTAAATCCTAACTCATTGTAATTCAATTGAGGAGTTTCATGTCTCGATATTTTGCCTGGTTTTTCATATTTGAGCTCTACTATGAGTTGTTTGTGAACATATATTTCAGTACTTATCAGTTTTATGGTCTTTAATGGAGAAAGCTTTTTTTTTTTTTTAAAGATAAATACCTGTTTATGAGAAAGTCTTTATTAAATATTTACTATTTGGGAATTTTCTCAGAAGGGATCTGTATGTATGTATCTTCCGATAATATTAGTCGGTTTTGGGTTTGTGAATTAACCTATTTTACTTACTTGTTATTTTTTAGTGAAAATGTTTTATATGTAATGCATTGTATAGCTAACTTCCTGTTGGAAAAAAAAACAAACCATCTTTGAGTTCCGTCTATAAAAGTTTGCTTTGCAGATTTGCTTATAAATGGGAATACTGCATTTTTGGTACCATAATTCACTTTTAGTCCCACTAGAATGTTTTTTTGCACTTTTGGTGCCGCCATCAGAAGCTATTTTTGCATTTTTGATCCCACCACAATTTTTTTTTTCACTTTTGGTACTAAATATGTAACACTTGATTCTTATGGGATGTTTTCTGCTCGATTTTCCTAATATTGGGACTAACATTGCAACCTAAAGTGCAATTATTTAGCTGAAAGCACATTTATTCATTTGCCCTCCTCGACCTTTTTTTTTTTTCTTTTCAAAATCAATTTGATTTCTTTATATCTCAATTAATTTTTCATGTAGAATTGTTAAATTTTGAGTTTTTGCCTCCTTAAAAAAAATAAAAAAATATCTCTTATCCACTGCTTTTCTGTGGGAGAAACGCCCCCATAGTGTTCAATTTCTAGCTCTCTCTCTGTATTATGGGCATTATCCGATTTTAGTGAACTAAACTCGAAAATAATCAGGTATGGCGAGTACCATCATAACTCCGATGCTACCCTCCTCGTCCACTAAAACCAATCGACCCTACAAAAGTCTCATTGCCGCCAGTCCACGACCGTCCCACGCTATAAAAGCGATGAGGGTAGAAAAGCCACTGGAGGAGCTCTACAACGTGAAGGTTGAACGGAAAGTGTCGAAGGAGCGGTTGGCGGAGCTCGGCGTGTCGAGATGGTCCGTGTGGAAAACGGGCAAGTGCAAGCTCCCTTGGGACTGGCAAGTCGATCAGCTCGTTTATATCGAGGAAGGGGAAGTACGAGTCGTGCCTGAAGGGAGCGAGCGTTATATGAGGTTCTTGGCCGGTGACCTTGTTCGGTACCCCAAGTGGTTCGAAGCCGATCTCTTCTTCAATGATTTCTATCAAGAACGCTACAACTTTCGAGCGTACGGTGATGACTGATGGTTGTTTTCATTGAAGAGTGCTGTGTTGTTGTATGCTTTTGTTGTCAGGGACAAGACTTTGTTTGATGTTGATTATTGGATCCATGTTGAAGTTGCATTGTCATTTTGGGTTAATTATAAAATTGCCCCAAAAGTTTGGCTTAATTGCAAAAAGAAACCCAATCATCTTTCTAAATCATAAATATCTTTCTTTTTTTTAATAATTAGGCCAAATTTATGTGGTTGTTTTTGATAAGCAAATACCAATCTGACTATTTGGCTTGCTTACTAAAAACATGAAGTTGTTATTCATATTATTTTATATCCATTATTCGTGTCTTGTGTATTTATTATTATTAGTCCAAATTCATATAGCTCAATGGACTTGGATCCAGGACATAAATTGTGGTTTTCAACTATCTATACGATGCCACTTCAAATATATACATACTTCTTGTAAATAGTAGAAAAAAAATTAAATTCACTATTAAAAAGGTATCCTTATAATTTCATTAAAAAAAACAGAATTACATACCCAAACACCAAAATACAAATGGGAAAAAACAACAAAAAAAACATCGAGAGTGAATGTAACACCTTGGAAGCCTTTTCAAATGGCTCAAAAAGAGAATTGAAAAAAAAAAAAAAGGGTCCGCTGTTGAGTGTTGTAATTCATCCTCAAAGAAATATTGCCAATCAAATAAATAGAAAATAAAAATAAAAATCATACCACCCATTTCATTGTAAAAGTAATTTGTCCCTTCATACAAAACCTGAGATAATACAAAAACTAACATATTATGAAATGCAGTCTAAGGGTGTTAAAAAAAAATGAAAAGACAGAGGTATATAGGATACCAGACTATATCTACCATATCCTCGGCCTAAAGCTTCGATCATTCGATGCACATCATCATCATCGTTGCCTTTCTAGTTGGGGCCTGGGCAGTGGAAACCGGCCTTTCTCTCTCGTTTTCGGTATCAAAGACCATTCAATTATCTCACCATTCTGAAGCATCCGACCTGCAAAACGAAGCATCACAATAATACATTTGGATATAATTAATTTGCATCATCAATCCACTTTGCTTGAGCTTACCTGTACAATCCATACCCATAGAGTCAACAGTAGGCAAATCTGTTAACAAGAAAAGGAAAGAACCAAGTTGATATGATATGATATACTCTGCTCTGAACAATGGAAAATAAAATAAAATAAAGCCCCCAATACAAAAAAATAAAAAAGGGTAACTTTAACATAAAAGAATCCAATACCTTTGAATTTTCTAACGGCTTCAACACATATCTCAAAGCCGAACCCACAAAAGGAACAATCACGGGTAAACTTGTAGATCCTCTCCTTAGCTTCCTCCTCACTAATACAATCAATTAATGCCAACAACTTAAAATCCTAGATATTATCATTATTGTGCCACACAAAATTAAAAAATAAATTATCCCAGAAAAAATAAAGAACAATTAAGAGAACCTGCCTGCCGACAATCTGAGCGGCGGTTTTGATGTAGAAATCCATCTTTTCCTCCTGAGTTGCACCTTTCAAATAAGATCTCTTGATAAAAACAAGCCAACGGTTACTATCCTTGAAAGGCCACGGCGAGTCGATAGCAGTATTCAAGAATGAAAACTTGTCGGCGGATGTGGCGGAGAACAGGCGTTTGGAGATGGCGAGGAGTTGCTCTCGTGCCACTGCCATGGACTCCCGACCAATTTTAGCTTTCAATCTTAGACTAAAAAGAAAAGGTGCAGAAATGACTTTAGGTTTGGGCGTAGTATTTTGGGGTGAATAAATACATAAATTAACTTGTCAAGGCTTCTGCTTGTGCCTTCCAAGTGAAATTGGGCTCTTATTTTTCTATTGTTGGTTGCAGCCCAGCCCAGTAGGTCTTCTACGGATACCAAAGGCAAATATATATCAGTAGAGATGTAAATTCTAGGGGTGAGCATGAATAATGGGTACCCGATTTTAGATCCGGAATCGCATGGGACTCGTCGAGTCCAGCCTCGGAATCGGACCCGTCAGTACCGATTCTGGTTCTAAATTCTTGTAACCGGATATGATTGGTTCCGGTTCTGGGTCCACACTTTCGAGACCCGATACCCACTGGGTACCCGGTGGGACTGGTTCCGGGGCTGGGTACCCGTTGGTACCAGTTCTTGAACCGGGTACCCGATACCAAGTCTTTATTTTTATTATTATTATTAATTATAGTTTATCTATATATTTAATTATGCACTAAGATTATATTTTCACAAAATGGCTAACATTTATAGTAAGATTTGATTAAATAAAATGTGATTTAATTTTTAGTGATTGCATGCTATAATGAGATTATTGTCATTTAATTAAGAAGTATAATTTAATACACAAAATTCATTTAATTATATATTATATTAAATTATTTTTGGTGATTGCATGGTACCGGGTACCAGGTTTAGGAATCGGTTCCCATTGGGTCCAAGACCGGTTCCAAAAACTTTGGACCCGGTTAGTACCGATTTCGGGACCGATTCTCTTTTCTTGGACCCGGTTTTGACCGGTTTCGGTTCCAAGAAAATTGACTGGGTACCCAGTTCCGCTCACCCCTAGTAAATTCTGCCTCAGATTTTTTTTTTCACAAATTGTTTCAATTGCTTGCAAAATAACTTTTTAAATCCCTTTGTAAATTACCTTTTAGCATTACGAAAATAAAAAATTCAATCTGATGGCAAAACTCGTAGGTAAAAGAGTAATATCCATTACAAATATAAAAAAATAATATTAAAAGTGGTACATACAAATTGTAATATTATTTGTTCTATTTACATGAAAATTATTTTTCACAACAAATAATTCTTACAAACAAATTAGAACATTACTTGTTCAAATTACCATAAAACTGATTTTCACAATAAAGAGTTTTCAAGTTTTTTTTTTACCGTGACTCATGAAATTAGTTGTTAAAAATATCAAAATACCCTAAACTTGACGGAGAAACCCGTAAAAATTTGAGTTTGAAAAAATATAAAACATACAATATCCGCATGAATTAAAATCTATAAGACACTGATAATTCTATTGAAGAAAAGTCGTACATCTAACGTGTAGTATATGTAATATTATTTACTAGAGTAGGTCTTGGGTGAGATCGGTCTCATAGAATGAGACTTTTACCGCATTCTATTATTTACCCGCCCTAACCTGAACCCGCCCGCTATACCACTTATTTATTATTAATACAAAAAAATAAAAAAGAACAAAGCAGCCGCCTCTCTCCATCGCAGACCACCTCTCTCCTCTTCTCTCTCCATCGCAGACCACAAATCGGCAGCTCAAAACCGGATTCATGATCTACCACCCCAATCAACAACAAATCTTTGATTAAATTCTGTTAATTCGTTGAAATTGTCTTCAGATCTACAAGATCGGCCACCGCCATTCGAATCCTCACGTGACGCTCTACAAATATATATTTGCAAATTCTCACTCTCCCTCTTTTCTGTTATAGGTCATGGCCAACGGGTGTGGAGGCACTCCACCGCGTAGTCGATTTTGCGTTTTTTGTGTGTTCATGTGTGCGCTTGCTTGGTTGTGGAGTTGTGAGGTTTGGGGCATTTTTTATATGTTCATGTGTGCGCATGTGGGGTTGTGAGGTTTGGGGTTGGAGTCGTCGGTGACACTGTTCGGTGGTGTTGATGGGTTCGGAGACAAGGCAGGTGGTGATAAGCATTTTGGCGAAAAGATTGATGATAGCCCTAGTAAACTCATTTTTTTGTAATACTTTTAGGAAGTAATGTAATATTTCAAGTTTTTTTGCTATACATCAAATTGGAAGGTTTTATGAAGTGTAACGTGTAGATTTTATGAAGTGGCAGTGTATTGTGATGCTTTTGCTTGAGGCTTGTGCCAATGTAAAAGAAAGACATGGTTTGTTTTCAAGTTTTAATTAACTATACTTTAATTTATAATCGGTACAAAAAAATTGTGATACTTAATAATCTTTTGTGATACTTTAACAATATTTTATGATACGTTAATAATATTAGTTAATTAGTCTTTAATTTAAAAATAGATATAAAAAACTTATGATACTTTAACTATACTTTTAATCTTTACCAATATTTTGTGATACATAGAAAGCAAATCGTGTGAATTGATATAAACAAACTATGTTTTGTAATACTATCATTATATTTTGTGATACTTTAACAACAATTTATAATATTTATTATAAAATATATATATAGACATAAAAAAAAAATATAGACGGACTATGTTTTGTAGTACTATAGTTATATTTTTAGATATTTTAACAACACTTTATAATACTCTCTATAAAATATAAGGGACTTCTACGGTGCCTTCACGGCACCATTCCCCACTTAGTGGGTGCATTTACAACCATTAGATCAATTTTAGTTTGTTTAGATTAAGAGATCTATGGTTGTAAATGCAGGAGGGGTGGGGGGTGGGGGGCATGGTGCCCTTAAAGGCATCCGTAGAGTTTTCCTAAAATATATGTAGACGTAAAAAAATTAAATATAAATATAGACGAACTATATTTTGGAACACTATAGTTATATTTTGTGATACTTTAACAACACTTTGTAATACTTACTATAAAATATATATAGACGTAAAAAATTTAAATATAAATATAGACGAACTATATTTTTTAATACTATAGTTAAATTTTGTGTTTAACAACACTTTGTAATACTTATTACAATATATATAGGCGTAAAAAATATTATATATATTATATATATATTATTAATATATATATATATATATATATATATATATATATATATATATATATATATATATACACGAACTATGTTTCGTGATCTTTTTGCGATACATTAATCATATATTGTAATACTTTAAGATACAATTTATAATACTTTTATCTTTTTTTATATGAATATTAAAATAGAGAAAATAAGATTAGTGCCTCCATATGATAACCGAATATCCTTTAAACATCCAAACAAACATTATAAAAAGAATAAAAAAGTAAAACAAACGTAATTTCAAGAAATTCCAAACTTCAACTTCTAAACAATAGCATTAGCAGCACTAGCATTCCCGGGCCAAATATCAACACACTCATTTTCAATAGGGCCAATGGTAACACCCGCAATATCTTCGAAGTACATGACAACGTCGTCTTTTCGGCGCCAATAAATTAGTTAGTAGAGAAACCAATAAAAATAAAAAACTGTAATTAGATCAATCTAAATAACTCATTCAGACAATATAACATCAGCATCTGACCAAATAAATATTATCCGGATCCACTTGCGCTAATAAACAACCGAAATTCCATACAAAACTAAACAAGACCTCACAAAAGGTTTTACGCCATATCCTACAAATAAGCAGAGAGAAGTAACAACCTTGTTACACCAGTAACATGAAAATATGTGATAATATAAGCATAATATACTTAGACCACAGTTGCAGGATGATCCTGTGGCTGCGAACAAGCGCGCCAGATTGTTGGCCCCACGCAATACATGTTTAATTCTGAAATTTGGCGGCACCATTGCTAGTATACAGCCCAAGCACTCCCACTTTTCAGCCTCGTGTGGTTTCACGCCTCTAGGAGCAACGGATAATCTACGTCTGTCCTTTCGGCATTGAGCTCGTTCGAGAGTTCCCAGTTGTCGGTTTCAAGTATTATTCGCCAGTACCCTTTCTTAAACGCTATTCGGGTCCCTTCCTCAGTGGCCCAAAACTCGGCCAAAGCCGAGTTCATCACGTATTCGATCTCGCCGTAAAAGCCCGTCATGTACTGTCCGTACTCATTTCGGAAAACACCGCTGGCCGCTGCGACTTGAACATCGTACAAGGCGTCTATGTTCAACTTGATCAAACCTCTCACGGGCCAGGTCCACGTGGACCGAGATGGACGACGGATTCCGTTTATCTTAGCCGAAATTAGAGCACTGTTTTCCTCGTCGTAAGTCGGTGGGCACTCGAACCATGGAGCTGTCGGCATTGTTGCGATGTTCTTAATTGTCGTGCCAATCAGCTGGTGCTGCTGCCCCCCACCTTCAGAAACGAACAAACCAAGAATTAAAAAAATAATGATAACATAAAATGGAAAGTCACATTTCGATTATGAAAATAAAATACTAGTTGAAAGATATCAATAACCGTGAATCAGACTTGACTTTCTCACCAACAATTAAAAATATCCTAAAACATACACAAAGCGAATTAGAGGAAATATAAATTCATATTTCACAATATAAAACATAATGCCCTAGTTAATCGGGGATTGAAGACTAACCTTGGAAATTGGAGATTTAGGTAAATATAAGATGTGCATATCAGTGGGCAGTCACCGGGCGAGATAGCTAGTACAATGAGGAGCCAAAATTACAGTGTGCGGTGCCCGTGAGAGAGATGGGAGAAAGGAGTTCGCAATTTTTTTTCAAGAATAAATCTCAAAAAGAACGAAATTAATACTTCACTGTTGCCTTCATCTCCGCCATGATGCGCCGGATCTGTAGAGAAGACGCATAAGCTTGAGCAAGAACGCGTGAAGGTTGACTTTTCCGATGAATTTAATTTCCAATCCAGCCGGGCGAGTATATTGGTACGGGTGGGTTAATCAGTTGGTGCGGGTTGGGCTGTCGGGTCAGTTTAAGTTGGTGGGTTAAAAGTGGTCTCATAGTATGAGACCGGTCTCACCCAAGTATTTGCCTATTTACTATTATTCTTTATATTTATTCTCATTTTGTAATATATAACTCGTATTTTTCTTAAATAGATATTTAAAATTATAATAAATATATTTCAACTTTTATTATAAATAAAAATTAATTCAAGTTATATAGATTTCTTCTAATAAGATATAACTTATTTATATTTTTATATTAGAAGAATAAAAGTAAGATATTGAATTTGGTAAAAATATGTTAAAGAAAATATTAATTTTGTAACATGTAATGAAATAAAAATATTGAATTAGGTAAAATATAATATTAAAAAAATATTAAATTAAATAAAATATAATAAAAGGAAAACCGTGTATATATATGTATGTCTATATGTATTACGAGAGTTTAGATCATGAGGTATCAACATCATTTATTTGGGAGAGTGTTAGAGAATCGAGTCTCCTTGCATGTGGTTGTTGATGTGTATATGTTTACTAGTACAATACCGTGTGTAACACACGGATATTTAATATTATAATATAT